>JACXGJ010017068.1:0-11591 GCA_016801105.1 Esox niger
CCCTGCGCTCCATTACAAATTATTTCACAGTGATTAATGCTGTGATTTTACACTGTACCTCTGAAAACTACAACACAACCTAAAGGGGACTCCCAGGTCATATAGCAGTATAAGGCACTCTTTTATAGCAGCAAGCTGACCACAACTCCAAGTCCTAGCTTTGACTGTGTCAGTGGTTGACGTGTTGCTGGGAAGTTGCTGCAAATTGGCCAGCATTACTTGGGTGGCAGGGAGGTATGACCAGTAGTAATTTCCTGGTCTGCAAAGCTAAATGAGTGTGTCAGGTGAGTGAGCGTGCCCTCATTCATATTGACCGGTGTGTTACGTTGTTCAGAAGAAATCTCAGAACAAGACTGATGGTCCAGGATGAGATAAATCAGTATTTAAATCAAAAGGCCTCTTATAAAACTCACATTGACCCATGCTCATTGTCTCTTACTTGGCTCACAAAGATTCACACTCATAGTCTTTTGTAAGACTCATATACAGTAGCCCCAATGTCATAGCCTAGAGTTACATTTTACATTTTGATCATTTAGTTGACGTTCTTATTCAGAGTGACTAACAGAGCGACCAAATCGACAAAAATAGTTGAAAACATTCCTGGCAAGTGTTCATGTCCTTGGTCTGACACACAGCCTTCTTCCGTTTACTTTTTATCACAGCGTACATTTCCCATACTGTTTCCATCCAAAGGAGCTCTGTTCAAAGGTTTGTCTTCAACAAGGCAAGGCAGGTCATGAGAATAGCTGAAGGGGGAATTCATTATTACTCACCAAGTCTGGCAGTAGCATGCTTTTGACACGGCTGTCCCCCGGTGCTGGACAGTGTTTCATTATCCACAGAATCTGACGCGGTGCCTCGGCTCAGATTGCTGCATTTTCCAGGCCAGTTCACATTTTGGTCAAATTCAGTCACATACACAGACGAGTGCACATACAACATACACACAGGGTTATGTGGAGATACTAGCTTGTAACAACAATAACAATAATATTTTCAAAGTACCTCTACTAAATCTGCCATTTTGGAGACCCTATCCAAAATGACAGTCATGCATAAGTAATCCCTGGACAGGAACCCACCAACCTGGTGCGGCAAGAACCACTAGGGGGGACCTGAACACACACACACACACACACACACACACAATGCAAAAACACCTAAAAATTATTCCAGGAACAGACAAATAATCATAGTGAAATATGCCGTTTCACACTGCCTTATCTGAGTCAAGAGCCATATATTCATTATCCAGTTACGTAAAAAATGCACACACATTGGCACACTGATACACACACACAGTACACTGCTGCCTCAAAAATTCAGGCAGGGACCGAAATATCCTTTCCTCTAACGGGGCCAAAGGAGAGTTAGGGAAAACAATGCCAGCCATGCCTGTCTGGGTTTAAAAGAGAGCAGCTCCATTCACTTCAGCACACACACAGAGAGACAAACATACACAAAGTGCTTCTTTCTAACAACCCAGGGCAACCATTAGCCAGATCTTATGTGGTCTATACCTTATGTGGCTTTGCTTTGAGCCGTGTCCTTACTAAGTCCCTTGGTCTTTGAGAAACCTTGAGGGGATTGGGAAATATGGGACCGTCTGTGTTAATGAATAGAGAGTCTCCTTGAGTTTCCCTGCAAGGTACATTTGGAATGCAGGGATCATATGTAGTCAAAACACATGCAAACCAGATGGCATGTGTCTTGAAAGACTTCTTCAATCTTTTCCTCGCCCAGCTGTAATACCACCTGGCTTCACGTTGACAACTATAGTCCCTCTGTCCAAGAATGCCAAGGCATCAGTGGGCTCCTCAGGGGTTCATCCTTAGTTCAACTATGACTGTGTGACCAGCAAGACTTCAACTCCAGGTTTGCTGAAGACACAATGGTGGTGAGGCAGCCTGCAGAGACGTCAAAGCCCTGGCATCACTCATAGTCAATGTCTATACATGTCAGCAGTGAGTTCTGAAACCTACCAATTTGCTGCAATGGAGGATCTAACTAGACTGTGTGACAGTCAGAGATGACCGAACCTGAGTTCTATGTTACTTAAGGCAAATTGCTAGCAACTGCAATCTGCTTCAAAATATTACTGCTGTAGTGAAGAAAGAAATAAAATCTTTAGTCAGAAAACAATCGGTGTATGACCTCATTGAAATGCACTGCCGTGTGGAAAGGGACGTTGAATCTGCTTCCTTGATGAATCTGTTATACAATATGTTTTCCTAGGCCAGTGTTGCTAAAAGCTAGTGTTAAATACCCATTCGGGTCCCTTAGGTAACATTGGTTGGCTAACTGGCTAAATGACAAATAACAACTGTAGCTTAGTTCTACAGTATCTGTCATAGTCCACTAGTTGCAAATCTTTGTGAAAGCCTTGCAATTTTATGTAGTCCCAGCATCTTTATGACTATGACTTCGTTGCACTCAAAACAATTGAAAATAGTACATTCACAAAGCTGAAGTTTAAATTATTTGTAAGACTGTTGCTAAAAATATGTTCCTTCTTGTCAGCAAGAGATAGGCTTCTCTCAGAACTAGGCTACACCAAGCATAATCCAACCAAACGTTAAGATCACATTCTGCGGGTCTAATATATCATGCATGGGTGGAAGTCCCGGAGGGACAGGGGGGACATGACCCCCCATCCTGGGGAAAACTATGATTGGTCCTCCCAAATATATAAATGTAAACATAACTATGTGATTTCAATAACAGTAATAAGACGCAATGAAAGCACTTGTGCTGATCATAGACACTTAATAGCGGGTTTAAGTTTCAAGAAATCGCCACACCCCCGCCATTTGCCTCACAATGGTTTGATCCACTGCCCCCAGCCCTCAGCAGTGGCACACTGCGCAGGTATGGGGCATGTGTTGAAATCTGTCTGCCTGTCGTTGGTGTTTTTCTTTCAGTAAGTACCTCAAAAAAAGGATTCATTAAACGTTTCTTTACTTGTACCACTTAATACAATAGAAAACATTTCTAACCGTCACCAGCCTTCATTATATATGCATTGAATTACAGGTCACTCTTTATGTTAGCTATTGGTTAGCTGATGTTTCCTAGCAAGCTACAGTCACTTCAAACAGCTTTTGCAGCTGTTTGAATTCAAGTCAATGAGCGAAGCTTGCACTGCAGTGTATGTAGTGTTCCTTCGCTGGCAGTGTTCGTGTCTACCATCTGAAAGGCACTCAATGCACGTAGCTAACGTGAGGCTAAACCAGTAAGTTAGTTTTATGTTGGTAGGATTTTTATACAATAGCTGAATTTGCAGAGCTACAGTAGCAAGCAAACCGATGGTGCAAACTAAAACAGTATGAAAGCACTACTTTTGGTGTCTCCCTTAACAATTGCTCTAGAGAACATTTTAGGTAATTGACCCATCCTAATGTGATATCAGATTGTAGCTACGTTTAATAATGCCTGTCTACATATAATACAAATGTTTTATTCTTTAGAATGGGCGCTAAAACACCTACAGCCAATGCACAAGACCTCAACCACAGACAAGGCCAAACTCCAGCCACTACAACCAAAACAACTCACAATACTACAAAACCGTTGAATTGTGTTTAACTGAGCTTTGAACTTTCTTTGTCACTTTTAATGAATACTTCCATAGACATGCTGCTATAAAATCACTAAAGCCATGCATGGCCTAATTACCATAGATGGTATACAATTATTTTCAGCGCATGGTCCCTTTAACACCAGCCTCAGCACAGTCAGTTCTCCAACTAGTCAGCTCCACTGTCTGAATGGAGCCATTGTAGTGTCCTTCACCATTGCAATAAGGAACATATTTGTAATGTCAGATTGTGCTGGAAAATTGATAAGGGCAAATTAATTGTACTATTATTATAGCAACTGTACCATTCACATGTTTTCAAAATCATTTTGCTAATACATTAACCTTTTTAAAAGAACAGTTCATCTGAAAACATGCATAAGCAGAACAATAGCCCAAACAATTAGAAGTACTGTAGGCCTAATGTAAGTTGAAGTGGCCCCAAAGGGTAATTATATTTGCATTATCACACTAGCTTGTAGTAAAAAATAGTGCTCTAAATCTTTTGAAGCTAACTGTAAACACCAAGCCAATACATCAATGATAATTGGAGGATTGCAATCACAGTACACACTTCATGGTTGGAAATACACGATAGGTCAAAGGAATAGATTTTGTTTTACTAGCTATGGAACTTACCAGTATACAACACTGTGCACTTTGAGTGTGTATTTATAGCTGTTATAGATGTACGTATCTGTATGTAATACTAGATGGATGCTGGATTTGGGGAGTCTAGATGTTCATACTGTATGTCGATGGGGCATGGCCTGTATACCATGTACATGTCATTGTCATTGTTCTAGCAAGAGGCTAAAGGTTGTGTATCATCTGTGTGCAAAGTTGTCATCAAGGGAAAGGGTAGCTACAGAAATTAGAAAAATGGACAACATGACATTTATTTTATTTTTTGGTTACTACATGAATCCATATGTTATTTTTCACAATTTTGGTGTCTTCACTATTATTCTCAATGTGGAAGTTAGTAACACGCTTAAATGAGTTTGGGTGTCAAAACTTTTGACGTCTACTGTAAATAACACATAACAGCTACAAGGATGACAACCCCAAGTCACAAGGATGAGAGTATAATTCCAATGGCCTGGCTAATAAAGAAAAAGAAGAGCATTGTTGAATGGCTAAAAAGAAAATCAATTCAATAATATCTTTGCTGAGGAAAAGGGGGGGTAAGATTTGTGTATTTGTGTAAAGGAATTTTAGAGTCTAAACAAACGCAAACATTATTTTGGTCATTCAATGAAGGTAGATCAATTATGTTGAATGTTTAATGTTAAACATACCTAAAAAAAAATATGTTAAAGAAATAAAACGCTTCATAATTTTGATACATTGGCAGAAATATTGTAATGGTAATCCACTGTCCCACAGACATTACCCCTCTCTGCCCCCTCCCTTTTCCCTATCCTCCCTCTTAGTAATGCACATGCTCTCTCCCTTTTGCTCTCCCACACATACTCACACTCTCTCCTGCATGCTTTATACACTCTTACACACATACAGAGATGCTATCCCTCTCACTTGAGTTTACAATAGGTAGGCGCTATTGAATGGTTCAGTCAAACAAGAAGATAGCTGTACAATTTCTTCTTGACAGACAAGAGAAAAAGAAAGAGAAGGGAAGAGACAAAAATACGAAAGTGTGATAGGAGAAAGGGAGAAGAAGGAGGGGGCCAGCTTTCTGTAAGGGCTCCCTGAGTACTCTGGAGACACGTGACCATTGAATTAGCGGGTTGATGTGATTGGTTGCCTGGGACTGATTGCCTGTCGGAACTGTGGCGTGTGCTCCAAAGAGCAAGGTTCTAGGCGTAGGCGCATCATTGCAGAGTGGGACTACAGTACAACACCGGACACAGAGCAGCTGTGGTACACTGCCTAAATCTTCTTAACTATTACCACTAGTAATTTACTCTGCTTCATTTGACAGTCTGGATCTAGAGATTCATTTTTGTTCAGTGCTCTGCCTCTGAAAGCCATAGTGGATTCTGTGGCCACACCGGACACGAAGCTGCTGCACAACAACTCTACTTTCTGCTCTTTCTATCAATTTGCCAAGCTGTTCAACTTTCAGTGGTTTGTTCCCTTTTGTCTTGATTTTCTGGGGAGGAAGGCTACACTCTAAGACTTAAAACCTAACTGCTTAGTTGCCAACTTCACCCTGAAAGACTCCTTTCTCCTTTGTCCTATTAGTTGTCCCCATCAGAGGGTTCCTTCAAGCTTGTTTGAGTAGCTCTTTTCCACCCGAGTTGAGGCTGCCCCGTGGGGCTGCTGTCATCGGGCCGCCAACATGCAGGTGTCATTAGTATGCTCGGATAACCATCGTGGAGGGGGCGTCACGCGCACCACTGAGGAACGTCTGAACCAGCGGAACTCCAACAGCCCCAGTCTGGGAACCAAGAGCAGGTTCCGTGCAGTGGCCATGGTGGCCCGTAGCCTGGGACAGCTTTCAGTCAACATCCCTTCGTCCAGCGACCAGAGTATACGCACTGGCATGAAGTATAGGTAGGAGTCTAGGAAAGACCCAGCGCATGCTAACAGTTGTGTAGGGTGTTCTGGTAAGAGGGGAAAGTGTATCAGTGACATCTTGAATCTTGCCCTTAGTAAGAGTTAAGCTACAGTACTTACGTAATGAAAAGACTATATACCTGCACCTTGGCAAGATTGGCAGTCTTGAGTAGAAGATAACTTGTCTCTCTGTTCAGTTGTCTTTCTGTAAAGTGTTCTGTGTAGAATAGTTTGAGAGACCATTACCTTTAGCTCTGACATGCAAGGTTTACATATGGACAGTACATTTCAAAACTATTTTGACCACAGTTATTACATTTTGTTGTGGAAAAAAATGCAAGTGGGATTGAAAAATGCAAGTGGGATTTTGTATGATATATCTTAAAAATGTATCCAATTATGTCAAAGTGAAAAAAACAATTCATATTTAAAAAAAGGAATGGTAAGCACAGATAAAAAGAAATCCAACATTGAATAACTCGGTCAAGGTAAAAATTGTGCCATGAACGAGGAATTAATTAATCCGGACTTGTTAACAGTACAGTCATTCATCTGTTCAACTGAGCTGGAGGACAAAAAAATATCAATGGAAGTGACCATGAGGGACAGATACAGTTAGGTCCGGAAATATTTAGACACTGACACAATTTTTATAATTTTGGCTCTGTATGCCACCACAATGGATTTGAAATGAAACAGTGAAGCAATTAAAGTGCAGACTTTTCATCTTTAATTCAAGGGGTTGAACAAATGCATTGAAACATTTAGGAATTGCAATCATTTTTATACAGTCACGTTATTTCAGGGGCTCAAATGTAATTGGACAAATGAACATAATCATAAATAACATTTTCAATACTTTGTCAAGAACCGTTTGCAGGCAATGACTGTTTAATGTCTGGAATGCATGGACATCACAAAACATTGGGTTTCCTCCTTTGTGATTCTTTGCAAGGCCATTACTGCAGCTGTCTTTAGTTGTTGTTTGTTCGTGGATTGCGTCCAGGTGATTGACTCAACCATTGCAGAATGTTCCACATCTTTGCCTAAAATCATATCCTGTGTTGCTTTCCCAGTATGTTTTGGGTCATTGTCCATCTGTAAAGCGCCGTTCAACCAACTTCGCTGCATTTGGCTGAATCTGAGCAGACAATATATCCCTAAACACTTCAGAATTCATCCAGCTGGTTCTGTCTTCTGCCACATCATCAATAACCACCAGTGACCCGGTACCATTACAAGCCATGTGTGCCCATGACACCACACTGCCTCCACCGTAGTATGCTTTGGATCATGAGCCGTTCCAAACCTTGGCCATACTTTATTCTTCCCATCATTCTGGTACAGGTTGATCTTAGTTTCTTCTGTCCAAAGAATGCAGATCCAAAACTGGGCTGGTGGTTTTTAATGGTTGGATGTTGAGAATGTTATTTTTTATTATTTTTTACACCATATGATCATCCACCGCTGTTGTCATCCGTGGATGTCCAGTTGTATTGTATTGCAGAGCTCACTAGTGTGTGTCTTTTTTATCAGAATGATGAAGAATAATGAAGAAATAGCCCACACTTGTCCATGAAACAGCTTTTGAGTCAATTGTCCAATTACTTTTGGGCCCTTGAAAAAGAGGAGGCTACATATTAAAGAGCTGTAATTACTAAACCCTTCCTCCAATTTGAATGTGAATACCCACAAATTAAATGTGGCAACTCCACAATAATAACTGAGATAATTCAAACACAAATATACAAAATAACAACAGAAAAACATTTGGAATGCAACAGTATTTATTAATACAGAAAATGTAATTTAAAAGGCATTAGCAAAAGAAATTGCAGAGGAATTCATCTTTTGGCATACATGCAAACCTCTGCATGATTGCCTTATGTAAATTGGAGGCAAACTCATATAAAAAATGTTTTCCTTCACAGAATTTATTATTGCACCAGAAGGCATCAAGAGTTAAATTATTTAAAGCCCAAGACTTCCTAATCAATGATCTCTAATGCAGTGATAGTAAAATTGTTGCTTTAAGGCCAATTAAGAAAGTACCTAGAGTTAAATACTAGATTTTTTTTCAGAATATACTGTACATATATCAGGAAACCTATATACAATTTTAAGCGAAAGATTCAAGAGCAGTTCTCTCACCTGAAGTACCTCCTGAAAAAAACTATTAAACTTCTGCAACCATTCTCCTGAAAAGCAAATGGGATGTTTAAGAATGTTATTGGTTCTTACATTTTGCAGGATCTTAAGTTATCTTTATTTATTAAAAGGGCATTGTTAAAATGAACATTTTAATTTGAGTTTCAATCGTTATTGTTTTCATTTAATTTATTGACATAATTACGAATTTGGTTAGAAGTGTTCATCTATTGAGATTACCTTGTTATATTGCATATACAATTATTATCTTGAATTAGTTAGGTTTTCCTTTTGACATTTAAAAAATATTGTTCCAAGATAAGAAGGGGAGTAGAGTCATGGAAACCAAGTGTTGCCACTTATCAATCCAGTCAAATAATGCATTGCAGGTAAGGGGTTGTCTGGCAGTTCACAGGTACTGATAGAAGAAGACTACGGCTCAGGAAGACATGCATTGCATATGGTAGTCCTGCTTGAAGTTGAAGTTCGGTTATTATTCATATAGACACAATATACGTAGAGAAACGTGTCATTAATTGGCTACTTGCGTGATTGCCTGGACATTATAACAAAAATAGAAAAGTATGAGGTGAATATAATGTAGGTCATTGATTGATTTTTGCAGGCCCACCACTACGTTAGCGCTTTGAGACACAGTACTGCATTCGGGGATTGCATTCAATAGCTTTCCCGTCTGGAGAATAGCTCTCCCAAAATGAATGACTCCTGTTCATCCTATTATACCTATACAAGCATTGCGGTTCTCATAGTAGCACCTACCTATTTATCAACATAAGTCATAGCTTAAAATAATTCTGCTCGCTATATCCACTGCTCAACACATACAAGCCAGAGGAAAACACTGGTTAATACTTTGACTTACATACTGTAGCTGCCTTACAGCACCACGGCTTAGCTGAAGGGTACGGGGGAGCGCAGCCTCTCAATAACGTTTTGAATTATGACTGTTGAGATTATCAACAATGGAGATGTCCCAGGGAATAGTAGCTAGATATTGAGGTCCAATAATGTCAGCTAGCCAGCAAGAAATGCAAATCCTTTAACTAGCTAGCTACAGAATATTTCATGTAATACATATTTATGAATTCCAATCCATCCTACTCAAGTCATAGGATCAAATGAAGCGTCATGTTTAGAACTGTGTACTTTTTAGCACCACTTTAACACTCCCACGTGCATTCTGGTGATGAGTTACAAGAGTTTTCATGGATTGGGAAATCCTTTTAGAGAACTTGTGTTACTGTCTGTGTATGTACACGTTTAGAAAATGACACTGTTAATTTGTACAAACAAGCACATTTCACTGACATCAAATCATAGTTTAGCACTTCATACCTTGGACAAACTGCACATGAAAGGAATAATATTTGCTTCTTTAAGAAATGTTCAAAGTCAAAAAATATACTGTAGTGAGAAGCATTGCCACAGAAGGTAACCAACAGTCATTGTGTTGTACAGGATTATATAAGCATTGATGTTGCGCCAGCCAAGGTTGTCAGTCGAACAGAAAATACATTCCGTTTTTCAGACTACATTCCCAGAATGATCTGGAAAGAACATAAAGAATTGTAGAGCTGTTAAACAGTATTACTTTGCAGCCTTGTTGTTGTGGATACCAGAGTGAAAGCTTGGTTGTCTGTCATGCCAGAGAATCAGCTAAACAAACCCACAGAGAAGGTTCCCATTGGCTCCTTAAGGCCAGGCTCTGTCCCCCATCCCCCTCCACAGCCCTTTGCATCCAGGCTAGGGAAGTGTTGTGTTAGGTGACAGCGTGCACTGGAGGGGATCTCTCTGAATCGCTCTCGTTTAAACTCACACAGGCTTGATGTGCTACACTTACTGTAAGAGAACACACACACATATTGAGCATTTAGTATCTCACTTGCAATTAACTAACATCTGTAATAGCTGCTATTGTAGATTTGAACTAACAGGAAATAGCAGATAGTTGTTCGTTATCCTTTGGCGCAAGGATTGCTAACATAATTCATGTTTTTATCTAAAATAATTGAAATACAGTTCATCAAATGAAGCATATTAATGACATGTTGGCCCCGGCACAGGCTTCCTTTAAATATACCCAATAATCAAGTCTGCAGGCCAACTAAACGTGTTCACACAAGCGTTTATAACCCAGCACAAGCTTTAGCCCTGGGCGAGGATTCATGCTTGTATTCCTTTGCCTTGGGCTAACAGAAAAATGCAACACCATGTTACATTATATCTCTGACACTCAACAAATATGACAACGTACATCATGGACACAACCAATGTTTACGCTTTCTGCACATGCTTTAGTTAAATCCATGATGCTCTGGTTCTTGGCAACAACAGAACCATAGTCCAGCAGTTTGGGTGGGCCCCAGGTTAGTAAAGCATCACATTAGAAATATGCCATCATTTTTTATTTTATTTTTTGTTTACTTTACCTGGCATGTTGATTAAGAACACATTCTTATTTGCAATCAGGCTTTGATACAGTGCCTACTGAACATTCCCTACCAAACAAAAAAAGTGTGTAGCTGAAATAAAATGGATGCAACTGAGGAGATCACTGACAACAAAAATAAAACAGGAAGCAAAAGATACCCAAAAAAATAATGTTCCCAAAACGATACCCACCATGAATGCCCACAAAATCTATCTATCTAGAGAAAGGTCAAGCAAATTAATAATCCACATCAAATTAAGATAAATTCATTTAAAAAAGTTAAATAAAAACAAGGAAAACAGACAATAGGAAGACAAAAGTATCACGCTTTGCAGAGTTCAAATTAAAGTAGGAGAGAAAAACTAAAGGTGTTCTCTCAACGCTAACACTGAGCTTGCTTAACAATGGCAGGGTTTGTTGGAGGAACTATATTGGCGGTTTTGCTAGATGGGGAGGTTTCCCATCCAATTGGTCTACTTTGAATGACAGTGTGCTAGCAAGATTGGCAAGGCAATTTACAGATAGAGTTGTATGGAAAATAGCGTTTGGCCGTTATTATTATTTTTGTTTCTTCTGGAGTACGCTTGTGTTTTGCTGTCAATGAAATCTGGCAGCCCTGCAAATTGGCTCGGATCTATCCTGACATTGCAGAGGTAACGTCGGAAAACCAAGGGGATCATAGTTTTCTTTCACACAAAAGCGTATCAAAATATTTAATAAATCATTTCCACAAGACATTTTAACATTTCAGATGACGTCTAGTAGATTACGGATTGTTTATTTTAGAGTTCGCCGGACAGACATCGAGTAAAGGGGTTCAGATTTGGATTTGTTTGATTTGTTTGTCCCCCAAAACCATTACATGCATTATACAGTTGAAAAAAAAAA
>JACXGJ010017069.1:0-11591 GCA_016801105.1 Esox niger
GGGGGGGGGGGGGGGGGGGGGGGGGGGGGGGGGGGGGGGGGGGGGGGGGTAGAGAGTGGGAGATAAGGGGAAAGAGCAGTGGAAAGAGATTTGAAAAGAGAGAGGGAGTGAAGAGAGAACAAATTACTTTCAGTCTCGTTTTCCCTCAGAGGTCCAACTGGCACCATCTCCCTGGTGGAGTGCACTAGGGCTCTGGTCAGGAGTCCTCTGCCGAGGGGGTAGGGTGCTGTTTGGGACGTGGATGTGTGATTCTCCTAGAACGCCTCCACGCGCAACAAGCTATGGCAACGGTGACCCAAGGCATGAGAGTTACTGCGTGGTAACACTGTCATTATAACTAATATATGCAGAAGTCAGTGTGTGGCCCGTGGTTCTGTATGCTCGGATTAGGCGTGTGTTTATCTGTGTGCGTGTGTTGGTGTGCATGTAGGCGCGTACACGTGCGTGTGCGCGTGCGCTACCTTGTAGGCGTTCATGCCCATCTCAGATCTTTTTCCTTGGGCGACCTTGCCGTCGGTCTGAGAAGCAGACTTGGACCTGTCTCCAGACATGATGACTGGCACCGGAACGGAAGGTACCGGAACGGAGTCGAGGGCAGAAAAGGTTGACGTTAAAAGCATGCTAACAGGGTTAAACTTACTGCCGCTAAGTTTGATGCCATTTACATTGATGGTATTATCTCTGGTGAGCCTTGATATTTAGGACTAATGTCTGAAAGCTCTAGCAATTAAATCTGAAAGGTGTTCCCAAAGCACACATTATTTGGCAAAGTTGGGTGTTATCAAATTGTGGAAAATGAACATATAAACAGAAAATATCAACGCCATCTTGGTTGAGGCTGGTACTATACATGCTCAGTAACACTCACGATATTCTGAAAGTAAGAATAGAAAAAGAGAATATTTGCCCGTTTACAAAGTTGTTAAACACAGTTCCTTATATGTATATTCAACTAAACAGAATCCAAGCACTGAAAAAACTGGCATCCATTTCCAAATCTCTCTCAAATGTAGAATCTTCAGTTTTCATGGTAGTTCTTCAGTTAATTGGGATTTTACTTATATCCCTAACTCCGCCGCGTATTCTTCCATCTCTGTCCTGCCACCATTTTACCCCAGTTGTTGTCTCCCTGTGTGTCTCTTACCTCTGTTCAGTGCGTGCGTAAGGGAGTGGACTCAGGCGATCAGTGTGTAAATTCAGAGGGCCCCCCTGAGCTTTTATATGCTGGCGCCCAG
Organism: Esox niger; assembly: GCA_016801105.1. Lineage (NCBI taxonomy): Eukaryota > Metazoa > Chordata > Actinopteri > Esociformes > Esocidae > Esox > Esox niger. The sequence goes on from JACXGJ010017069.1 coordinate 1,236, forward strand.
AGACGAGGGATTAGGGAGACAGAGAGAAACCCGCTGAGCTCACAGCCACAGAAGAATAGAAATCCCCCCATCATCAAAGAGAGAGAGAGAGAGAGAGAGAGAGAGGAGGCAGTAGAAAGAGAGAGAGAGGTGAATACTAAATGAGTGTAGATGAATGCTTTGTGGTTGGTGATGGCCATGATGCACAGGTGTGACTGTCAAGTGGTTTATTTTATTCACTGGCTTTGGAATTGTGTTCAACGCCAGTTATGTCAATAACACTATTCTATTCTTGTTATTAATCTGTGGTTTCACCGCTTCAGTTCAACATTCTCAGTGAAAACCAAGGTAGTTCAAGGACATGGTAGATTACTAATATAGAGCTTTTGTAAACCTGCTTCGGGGGCTTAAATGATCCCGATCTGATTTCAACAATCATAGGAAACAAATTTACCAAACGGGCTTCAACATTCTAGCGGATGTTACGCCCATTACATTTTCAGCAACGAAATACGATCAGGAAACTTTGGGGGAAAAAGCGGGTTCTTGGGATTCGCCAGGTAACTATCCCAGATCAGCTCTCCTCTGATAAGCTTTGTGGATGTACCTCCTAATCCTGGATCTGTGCTTGGATGTCACATATATCTAGAGAGAGACTGGCTGAGTAGAAATCAACTATCAATCTTTTTTAATGTATTAAGCTTGACAAGCGTATGGACTATAGTATACCTTTTGTTAAACTAGTGTTGTAGACATTTTAAGAATACTACCTACTGCAGCAAGTTTAGCAGGCAGTCATTTTTAGTGCATTATGGCAAATTATGTCCAATACAGTATCTGGAAATGATGGGGTAAAACGAAGTAATCATGTTTAGTACTTGGTCGCATATTCTTTGTATGCAAAGTCATTCACTTAGTGACATCACCAGACACTGAGTATCTTCCCTGTCGTCGCTCGGACAGAGCAGGCCTGCAGCCGTTTTCACTTCCTGTTTGTTTCACTGTTGCCCTAAATAATGTCTTTAGCGTGTGAAAGTTTGCTCAGTTGTATTCGTAGGTGGGTGATAGACTTGGTATGGCGTTGACCTAGCTAGTCAAGAACGTTCCCCTATTTGGCATTGAAAAACTCTTCAGTATCTGTGGCAGTGTTTTTGTCCTCCTGCACGATGAAGCATTTTCTAGTGAGTTTAGAGGCATTTAATGGTATAGAGCTACTCTTCCTCCTAAAGAATCTTCCTGATCTGTTTTCATTAGGGGGACTGTTTTTTGATTATCCACTCTGGAGGTCATCCTTTGTCCAACCAGTCATTCGCGATTCCTGGGCTGTTTTAATTCTTCTTAATGGACAAAGCTGTTGATTGAGGCGTGCCTAATGTCTTGGCTGTCTCTGGTTGTTTTATTCCCATTTATCTGCCTTATATTGGCCAGCTCGACTTGTAATGACACTTTGGTCCTCATGTTGTTTTTTTTAACACCGATTTAGACAATTATGTTGGTTATATGACTTCAGGGTCAAACTGCTTGAATATTAATATCAGTAAAAGTACAGCTGATCCGTATCATAATGATATTTTCTGTTTTTCTCTTTTTACCAGTGACACCATTTCTACGGACACATTATTGAGTATAAAGTATTTATTAAGCTTCACATTTGACAGTACTGATTTATACCAGCCTGCAATGAACACCTTCCCTACTCCATTGTCTGTATATACTGATCCAGGGTCAGTTGTTATGTACCCCAGCTGACGGTACAGGCCAGGACATGATGTGGGTAAACAAACCTCAGATCTGTGCCTATAGAAGGTGGGTGCATCCCATCTAGCACACCATACCCTACGTAGCGCACTACTTTTAACTCATGGGGATTAGAGGGCCTATTGGAATGCATTCCATTTTCACCTCACGCCAGAGGTTCCATGTGTGTACGGTGGCCATTTTGGATCTGTGCGATCATCACTTTTCAACAGTGGCACGTCTGTATGGGACAATTCATTGGGGTCGTGGAGCTCACTGTTTAATTCAAAAGTAGAGAACTTTCAGATATAATCGTACAGAGCAGTTATGGATTTTTGTCAGCAAAATGGCTGTGACAGGTTTTTGCTTCTATCTGTCAGACTGAAGTTGAACATAATGAGAACACGATGGTCATGTGGGCATTATCAAAAATAGTTTTTTTTTTTATATTAGTTTTTTTTACAAACCTGCGACTTATCGTAATTTGGTGCCCTTCCCTGAAGACAACTCAGAGAAAAGAGAGAAAAGAGAAGTCCACAGATCTGAGGTGTGATTAGTGACTGCATTAGTTTCAGTAAGGTGCTGTGTTTTTCCAGGTGTAATTCTTTCAGGCCCAAACATGCAAACTCACTTTTCACTGGAGAATGTTTTCACATACATTTTACCATATATGGAGGGTGTGTGTGTGTGTGTGTTTGTTCACAGTATACTGAAAATCCCTTTAGGGATTTGACCTTACAGGGAACTTTGTTCGGTCTCCCATTTCCATGATCAGTGTCAGCTTTAGGATTAAATTACAACCTGGTGTTAATGTTGGAATTACGGTTAACAATTCGGGATTAGTGGTTATGGGTTAACGGTTAGGAAAAATCCGATTTGGAATGGGAATAACTTGTGTGGAACTGTGTGGAAAAGGATAGAGATTTCTAAAATGTGTGTGTGTGCATGTGTGTGTTTGTGTGTCTGTGTGTTTGTGTTGGTGACCCACCTGCTGCCATAACCTCCTCAAATGTTCTGGCTCAGAGGTCAAGGGTTTATTGAGGCGAGCAAAATGGGAGGGGGGCTAGCAGGGTTACCATGACAACAGTTTGAACTGTGGTGGGTGTGGAGAATGGCATATAGTTCTCTATTTTAAGTCTAACTTTAATGCAGACAGACTGCCTTCGCTGCATTACATTTCTATTGTAGTACAGAGATAATAAAACGTTTTGTTTTCAGGCTATATACAATTCTACTGATTTAAACTCTAGGTAAAAGTTTGATTAAAGTCACACATACGAGCCAGACTGACCTATTACAAAACCATTACATTCAACCGAAATGACACTCACACAGGTGTAGTTTCCATAAGCAACTCATTTTGTACTACTTCTAATGCCCTCAGTTGCCGGCCACAGCTCAGGAGAGGCAAATCCATGTCATTCACGACCTATAGCCTGGCCATTGTTGCGCTATACGATAGCACTGCTGACCTGTACGATTATAACCGCACAGCACGGGGCCCCCCATTCACACCGAACGCGCCCGCGCACGGCACTCTCCCTGCCCCGCGGTGTATTCAACTGGCTTAGAACGCGAACGGGGTCGCTGCTAAAGCATCTGCTGAGTCGGCGCACAATCGAGCTCATAGGAAACAAAAAAGGGGGCGCACGGGGAGAGAAACAGTTTGGGAACCCGTGTCAATCACACGGCCGCGCGCACCCATTTGACTCCTTTACGCGTGGACACACGTAGGGGTTCCCATAGAGGAGCACGCGAGCGCACGTGCTACCTCTACTCACAACTCACTTAGACAGAGGTGATGAAACGCGCACACGCACGCACAGTGTCGCAGGTGGACGCCGGTATAAAACTGACGCGCCAGAATCTCACAAAACTGTGTAAAGGGATTGTCGCGTGTCACTACCTAGCATCGCAAGGAGAGAGGAGACTAACTAGGTAAGCTCCGGTTCCGGGTGGGAACGAACGGACCAAAGGATTTCAATTTAACCGGATTTAACAACTTTTATATTCATAAGTGTGTGTGTGTTTGTGTAACGAAAGTCCGTAATTGGAGATACCATTTGAAAAGTATTTTTTAGCCTCTTTAGGCCTTACAACTATTTGTTGACATTTATTTGTAAAATAGGCTACGTTGCTGGTGCTGTGAAGGAATAGCTTATAGTACATCGATAACAGTTCTTTATTCCGTTTGGTGATAACACTAACGGTTTTTATTCATTTAAACGACTCTAGTTGATTGAGGCAGAATAAACTGCCATTTGTTGAAATGTTGTCAATGTGAAGTGGTGTGACAATAGTTAATTAATATAGTCGGAATAATAGTATTGTACTCTTTCCTAAACTATTCAAACTCGCTCACTTCATCTTTCAATCATCTCTAATTCTCTTGACGTCGATCTTTCCCTATTTCTCTTTCTACAGACATGAATAGAGCAACTAAAACTCACATGACTTCCCCCATGTTTTTCCCTGGCATGGGAATGGCCCCTTTTTGGAAGGTGATCACACAACAACAACACAAACACCCACATGTTTTTTATCTATCTTTTTGGGGGACCAGAAATGCATGTTTGCCATCCCCTAACCTTAACTTACCCTCTATGATTAAACTTCATTAGCTTTAACACCCAACTCTTACCAGCGATGCACAAAACCACCAAGTAACCCCAGTTGTACGTTTTACCTTTACACAGGAATACTGGTGTGTGTTTGATGTTTTTGAACGGACACAATACAGTTGTTATATGGAAATACACACGAGCACAAAACCCACCCACCTCAACCGATCTCTACCACACTGAATCACACTCACACACACACACACACACACACACGCACGCACGCACGCACGCACGCACGCACGCACACACAAACACAGACTAACCTCAAGCCGTCTTTCTATAGGTGACTGTGTATGAGCAGGAGCACTTCCAGGGCAAATGTCAGGAGTTCACCTCTGAGTGCTGCAGCATCCAGGACTGTGGCCTGGACAACATCCGCTCCATCAGAGTGGAGAGCGGAGCGTGAGTCTCACAGCCCTGTATGTCTGCGTGTGTGTGTGTGTTGAAAGGCATGTAGGAGTGTGTGTGCGTGTGTGTGTGTGTGCGCGCAGGGCCTGTTCTAGACATAATCGACTTAAGCGCGTGTTCAGGGCCCTCAACCACTAGGGGGCCATGACAAATAGGGGAGAGGGCCTCAAATCAAATTTTGCTTGGGGGCCCCAAAAGGCTAGAGCATTTACTGTGTGTGTGTCTGTGTGTGTGTGTGCGCACATGTTGAAGGATGTCTGTTTCTTCGCTCGCTGACCAACACCTGTTCTCCCTCTCGTCCTGTTCCTCCCACCTCCCTCCCCATGCTTGGCCCCACTCTACGTCCCCTGGAACCCCCCCCTCCAGCTGGGTGGGTTTTGAGCACCATGACTTCCAGGGGCAGCAGTTCATCCTGGAGAGGGGAGAGTACCCCCACTGGGATGCTTTCAGCGGCTCCCTGTCCTACCACGTGGAGCGCCTCATGTCCCTGCGCCCTGTCTACTGCGCAGTGAGTGGCGTGCCTGCATGCCTGTGGATGGGGAGCCTATCGGAGTGTGTGTGTGTGTGTGTCCTTGTTTTTATTTCCTTGTGGGGCCATTTTGTCCCCATAACTATAGTAAAACCTGACAAACATGCCTTGTGGGGACATTTTTGGGGTCCCCATGGGGGCAAAGTCAATTTCCGGCTCAGGTTTAGGGTCACACTTGGAATTATTATTTTTTTAAGGTACAAGCGCTGTTGGTTAAGTTTAGGGTTAAGGTTATGCATTACATCTGGTTAAAATTTAGGCAAAAAAGTTACTTTATTGAAGTAAAGGTTAGGGTTAGTTTTAGATTAGGGTTAGGTTTAAGATTAGGGCAAGAGTGAATGCAATTTAGTTTTTCAGTGCCCCATGAGGATATAAAAACAAACGTGTGCTAGTGTGAGGGTCAGAGATGGGGGACAGGGGAGAGAGGGAATGCAAAGCTAGAAGAAAGGACAGGGAGAAAGTGAGAGGGAAAAGGAGAGGGGAGAAAGAGAGATCAAGATAGACGTATTGATAGAGAATAGTCTGTGTATCTGTTTGTGTGTCAGTGTGCGAGAGGGAAACAAGTATGTGGATTTAGCTTCTCTCTCCCTCTCTCCTCCCCTTCTCTCCCCTACTTCTCTCCTCTCTCCCCTCCCCTCTCCTCTCCGCCAGTCCCACCAGAACAGTCGTATGCAGATCTTCGAGAGGGAGAACTTCATGGGCCGCAGCGCCGAGCTGTGCGACGACTACCCCTCCCTGAGGGCCATGGGGTGGTTAATGCCCGAGGTCGGATCCGTGCACGTGCAGTGCGGCGCGTAAGTGCACGTGCAGTGCGGGGCGTAAGTGCACGTGCGGCTGCTCGTGTCGCTGCGTAGTTCCATCCGCCCAACGGCGGTGCGACGTGGCTCAGTTCGCTGCCGTATGACGCTGAACACCGAGTCACACCCCCCCCCTCTCTCTTATCCTATCCTACCCCCCCCCCTCTCCCTTCTACCCCCCCGTCTGTCCGAATTTGCCCTCTGCAGGTTCGTGTGCTACCAGTTCCCCGGCTACAGGGGCCAGCAGTACATCATGGAGTGTGAGAGGCACAGCGGCGACTACCAGCACTGGAAGAACTGGGGCTCCCACTGCCAGACCCCCCAGATCCAGTCCATCCGCCGTATCCAGCACTGAGAGGGCCGCGAGCGGACCGGAACCCTACCCAAGCCCCAGGCTTCGGTCGAGGCCTGGGTCCATACCCGGCCTTAGTCACGGCCGATCCCCCATGACAACCCCAGTCACTCAGAACCGCCACGCCGTCGTCATCATCATCAGTCCCGTCACACATCCTCATCTCAACCGTCACTTCCTCCCTCTGACGCTCCGGTTGGTTAACGCCGCGGTGTATATCCGGGGTTATACCACAGGGAGGACAGTCCCTCGTCGGCGTGATACAGGACCGTTACAGTGTGATTACTCTGTAACGATCCCATCAGATTTTAGCAGCGTCACAGATGTCAGCCTGTGCGTCGGGGACTTTGGTTCACAGGCACCAGTAACAGACTGCAGTGGTGAGGAAGGAGATCCTCGCCGACTAATAAACCCAAGCTCGCCTTAAACCTGTTTCATCCGTCTTTCTTGCATGTAATACATGTGTGGTTTATTTTGAGGTAAATGCACATCTAAGACACACAGTTTGATGGATTTTCAGTTTTGCGTCCTTCTGAAGCCACACTGCCAGAATTGGTAGAACAGGCCCCTTTGATTATAAACGTCTGACTGGCGCTGTATATTTTTATATGTATATATACACACACGGGGGCACACACAATATAAACATCCACTCCATGTGTCTGATGAAGTGAATAATTTTTATATCTAACTTTATTACAGTGTAGGACATGTTACCTTGCTCAGATAAGTTTCCATGGTGATATAGTTGGGTCTTTCGTAACCCGTTCGAGGACACAGCTTTCAACTGAAAAAGGCAACAATTACAATTGACGCCATTCTCATTTTCGTTCAATGATTCATGAAGAGTAAATGAAAAAATATTACAAAATGACACGTATTGAAAACAAAAACCTACACTACATCAAGTGTCAGCTACTCAGAATAGAAAAACTTGCACAGATAACTGGACACACACACACACACACACACACACACACACAACTATAAAAAACATGAAGCTTTTTTAAGGGGTTTGTACATCTGTCAAACATTTGTACCTTCTCAAACATGTTTTGGTTCTCCATTTAGTATGTTTGCATCAAGAATTACATCCTATTCTGTAAATACTACTCTCCTATTGACCAGGGACATGAAATCTATTGATAGAGGAGTGTAGTAACTTCCCCTTTTCCAGGCACAAAAGAGGAAGAGCTGTAATCAACCAATTCCATTTTATGGAAGATAATTCCTGCTCATCTTCGTAAAAAAATAAGACATTATTACATTCTTTGAGTCCCCACCTCCCTCCATTTCTTCTCACTCCTCCGCTCTCCTTCAAAGCTCCTCCCCCTCTCCTGCTTGCTCGTAATCATCATGTCGCCTCCTGCGTCGATCCCTAGCACCTCCCCTTGGCGAATCAGAGCCCTGTGACTCCCGATCTCCGGCCTCTTCGATTAACTCCTCCGTGGGCTCTTGGTCCTCGTCGTCATTCCTGTCGCTATCCTCCATGTCCGACTCATCTGAGTTTTCCTCTTCCAGGTATCGGTAACCTTTGACCTGAAGTCACAGTTAAGGTTCAATGACATCACAGACCCAGAGACTAAAATGTCACAAGCTTTGACGAATTATCAATTAGAAATATCACAGACTGTTTTGATTACGAGTATCTTTTACGGTCTTAAGTGCCATTACCAATACACTGACCTTCAAAGACTGTATTGTCGCGGCATAGTTAGTGATGGTGTTTTGCTCTGCTCTCAGATGCCAGTATTATTTTAATTGCACTGCTTTAAGTGCATTGGCTAGGGAGGAACGGGCAAAAATCGAGCGTGGAAAAAGGTAAAAGGACTACCTTGTGTTTGGGACGAGGAATACGAGGCAGCCGGAAACGAATTTTCTTTGCCAGGCGACGCTCCATCGTCCAATAGCAGAAGCACGCTAGCACGAGAGTGACCAACAGGATGGAGAGTTTGGCCTGAGGAGGAGGTGCACGGCGTAAGCGGAGGAGTGAAATACCTAGACACATGCAGGCACACAAAGGCAGGCAGGCAGGTGCACACACACACACACACACACACAAACACACACACACAAACACACACACACACTAACCCTCATGACGAGGCCGGTCCACAAATAGACTACGAAGATGGCGATAGCCTGCCACCAGTGATAGATGGTGTAGACAAAGTCCAGCCTCTCCTTATCCTCATACAGCATACCCAGGATAACTGAGCGAGGAGGAGGGGTGGGGAGAGTGATGGAGAGAGAGGACAAAAGGAGAGAGAGTAGAGAGAGCCTGGTGAAATTGGGGGAGACGGAGGCAGACTAATAGCGGACATTATCACTTGTCGGCCGACCTGGGAAATAACAGTTCAGTTCCAACTGGGAAATTAAAGGGTCCAATGTACGTGTGTGAATCACAGTAACACCACTCACTGCTGAGTCCAGTCTTGTTCAGCGCGGATCCTATTCCCCACAGGGCGGTTACCAGCAGCAGGAATCCCAGCTTATCGGGTTGCTTGGGTCCCGGGGACCAGCAGAAAAGGAACACCAGCAGGGGCCCGTGGATGACGGCGCCCCCTAGCAACGTCACATAGCGTGGCAGCTTGAGGAGGGACAGGGACAGGCAGGAGAACAGGGAGCAGGACAAGCCATAGATCATGACCAGGAGAAACAGCCACTCCAGACCCACTGTGCAAACACCATATGACTGCAGGAGAGGCAGAGAGACAAAGACAATTACTCAAGTGAAGGCACAGCCAACCAGCTCACCAGCCCAGCCTAACTAGCTAACTCACTAGGAATCAAACCGGCATGTCTGTGGAACAAGGCTGACAGATATCTCAGGGCTGTAAGGTAAAAATTGATGTACAAACATTTCCCTAATTTAGGGGATCTCTACCTGGGCTTCTAGCCGGCGCCATGGCAACCACACCGACTTGATATGTGAAACACGACATTAAAATACCACAAGCCTCAATGGACACGACCCCGACGCGCATTCACACAAAACGGAGTGAAAATGTACAGCAGAACCAGAGAGGAGATCACCGATCGGACCGATGGACTAGACCAACTGTCTCACACAGCAGTGTTACACCTACCACAGCAGCAAGAGTAAAACCTTAAGAACAGCTAGCTGTGCCAAGAGTCTGTGTACAGTGACAATTGTATGTACTGGATCTACGCAAATATGCATTTCTGTCAGTTACAAGACTGTGAGTGAGGTGATTCAGACGACATCGTCTAGAGATGACCCAGAACCGCTCCACACAAAATCTTTAGGTGAGCGAAGTGTCACATATTCAGTATTCTTATTACCAGAGTCAGTCCAGTGACGGCGAAAAGTGTCTCCAGTCCGCTGTAGATGAAGAAGGGAATGAGGAGTCTGATTCGATAGTCTCTCAGGTGTTTGAATGGTAACTGGAAGATGTTCCCCCAGCCGATACTCCTCAGGTCGATCTCCTCTGTAGGGCGGTAGGCAGCGCCGCACAACACCAGGAACTACGGGTAAAATGCAGCAAAGGACTGTGGGTGAACAACGGGCACAATTGAGGTTGAGTCATAGTAAGTTCAACCCCTCACTTTCCACGTCCCCTGGGGATGAAGTATTACGGAAATGGGGGTTGGGTTGAGAATAAGGATCCGGAATGACAGTAAGGGTTCTGAGGTTAGGGTTCTGAGGTTAGGGTTAGGGTTCTGAGGTTAGGGTTAGGGTTCTGAGGTTAGGGTTAGGGTTCTGAGGTTAGGGTTAGGGACTGTGAAGGAGCGTCCGAGACACGCGTCTTACGATGATCATGGAGAGGAAGGCGGCCCCCATCAGGACGCTCTCCACCTGGATGAGGAGAATAGAACGTGGGAGGTGCTTCAGGACAGTCTTGTTGAAACCCTCAATCATCCCACTACCCTCCGCACCTGGGGGGAGAAGGGGGGAGAAGGGGGGAG
>JACXGJ010017070.1:0-11589 GCA_016801105.1 Esox niger
AGATAACAGTAAAAAGTGTTAAAAACTGTGAAATGTTTTTGTTTTTGGAAAAATACATGCTTACTTTTGATTGACAGGGAGCAAACACACTCGCGCAAATACTCAGGGTCCTCCTGGTAGGCTGAGATTGTTATTTGATGATCAACCCTTTTAAAAAAGTTAGGACATGGGCATATTTGCCACTGTGTTGCATCACCTCCTTAATGACTTGGAGAAGATCTGCAAAAAGGAGTGGGACAAAATCCCTCCTGAGATGTGTGCAAACCTGGTGGCCAACTACAAGAAACGTCTGACCTCTTTGATTGACAACAAGGGTTTTGCTACCAAGTACTAAGTCATGTTTTGCAGAGGGGTCAAATACTTATTTCCCTCATTAAATTGCAAATCAATTTATAACATTTTTGGCATATTCTCAAGCATGCTAGCTTTTGAACTGTGTACTAATAAGTAACCAGATGGTCCCTCTATTCTTTAGTCTGGAGAACGCAGTGTGCATGGTTCCCAAAAATCATTTAGTCAGACCACAGGACAGTTTTCTACTTTGCCTCAGTCAATCTAAAATGAGCTTCGGCCCAGAGAAAGCAGCGGCGGTTATGCATTTTGTTTATGTATGGTATCGTTGTTATCGGCTAAGATTATGGCCACCCATTACTGTTTTTTGGCCTTGTCCCTTGTATATTATGTCCCATAGATGATCACATGAGATCCCAAACCTTTTGCAATTTTACACAGAGAAACGCCAATCTTAAATTGTTGCACTATTTGTCTGGGTAGTCTTTCACAGAGTGGTAAACCCCTTTACTTCTGCAAAGACTCACCCTCTCTGGGATGCTCTTTTTATACCAAATCATGTAACTGACCTGTTGCCAATTAACCTAATTAGTTGTGAAATGTTCCAAAGTTTTTTTTACACTACACAATTTTTCCAGTCTTTTGTTGCTCCTGTATCAGCTTTTTTGAAATACTGGCATCAAAATCAAAGTGTGCATATATGTTTCAAAAATATATTTCTTTATATTTCTTTATTTCTTTACCAATTACACAGCATACCAACTTTTTGGAAACAGGGTTGTATCTAGCAAGCATAAACTGACCAAATTCAAATGTGCACACCTATAACAATTGTTTAAAGGATTACAATATAAATGTTACCCTAATTTCTTGATATCCAATTTGTGATTAAGGTCCTGCTTCACCAAAGCAACTCCTAATGGACTTGAGACTTAATGATGTTCTCATCTCATCTTTCATCTCGTCTTCATCCGCTTATCTGGTATCGGGTTGTGGGGGCAGCAACTCCAGCATGGGACCGCAAACTTCCCTTTCCCGAGCCACATTCACCAGCCCTGACTGGGGGACTACGTGGCGTTCCCAGGCCAGTGTCGAAATATAATCTCTCCATCTAGTCCTGGGCCTACCCCAAGGTCTCCTTCCAGCTGGACGTGCCTGGAACACCTCACTAGGGAGACGTCCTGGGGGCATCCTTACCAGATGTCCGAACCACCTCAACTGGCTCCTTTCGATGCAGAGGAGCAGTGGCTCTACTCAGAGTTCCTTACGGATGACTGAGCTTCTCACCCAATCTCTACGGGAGACGCCAGCTATCCTTTTGAGAAAAACTTTTTTCAGACGCTTGTACCTGTGATCTATTTCTTTCGGTCATGACCCAGCCTTCATGACCATAGGTGAGGATAGGAACAAAAATGGACCGGTATATCGGTATACCAGTAGATTAATGATGTTCTCATTGAAATTAAACGTAGTATTGTCCAAACAAATTGTCCAAATAAATAAATGTCCAAACATTTATTTTTATCAGATAAGGTAAGTGTGGAAAGAATCATGTGTTGGAAGAGTTGCTGCACACAAATTTAAATGACAATATGAATGGTTAGACAGTAGCCTATGCCTATATGTTGTTTTCCTCTTTTTTTCCAGTGGCGTGCAGAAAGGGAGTGGGTTCAGGATTGCATGCTGGATGCTTACTATGGCGTTCCTGTTTCAACATACAGACGATTAACAGGGGAATGGCTTGTTGATATCAACGATGGCACCACATCAATGAAAAATTTCTTTCTACGCATAGAGGAAGAGGACAGCCAAGAACAGGATATAGAAGAGTCACAACTCTTATTAAACGGCTTGTTAATCATTAAGCTATGTTTATCAGTTGGTGCCATAGTTGAGTTACAGTATTCCTATTTTTCTAAAGGTTTGGAAAATGTAAAACAACCCTACAGTGGATATAATAAGTCTGCACACCCCTGTTAAAATGCAATTTTTGTGATGTAAAAGAATGAGACAACTTTTTCTACATTTAATGTGACCTATAACGTGAACAATTCAATTGAAAAACAAACAGAAATCTTCGAGGGGGAAACATGAAAACAACATAAAACAAGCATACTAAACAGTTTATTAATTTATTTACATATTCTGGATTCCACTATTGCTCTCATTGTATTCAACAACAGTGTTAATGGTAAATATTGTTATGTGAGACACTGTTACGTCTATTGCGTTCTTTATTGCCGGGCTAATTTATTTTCTGTGACGTCAGACTGGGCCGGCGCTCTGACATCATCTGTGCACCCTTGGGTCGGACCGGGCTCAAATTTTCAGGCACATTGACTCTTATTTGAATATGTTCTGCATTTTAAATAGATAGCTAATCTAGGCTATATAGTTTAAATATTTCCTTTTATTGGCTCAATTGGTCTGTAAAGTAGGCCCCTGATATAGGTCACTTTTGCGTGCACATTGCAAGAGTTTACATTTGAGACGAAATGTGCTCAAATTGTTTTTTTCATCTGCATGTTGAATGTGGAGGGTGATTATTTTTTTTAGAAGGCTATGGGAGGGTGATGGGAAGTGATGTCATCTGGAAAAAAACAAGTTCCACTGCTATGCAGATGCCAAACTGCCTATCAAATAAGCTTGTTTTTTGACATAGGAAAGTGGATGACATAACTTTCTTAATTCTAAACTCTGAAAAAACTCAAATGCAAATGTTACATTCCAAGAAACAAAGAGACTTTCTCGCAATAAACCTTGATGGCAGTACAATCATCCTAAAAAAAATAAGATTTTGAATAATGCTAAAAACCTAGTCCATAATTTTGTTGTTTCAAGATTAGACTATTATAATACAGTTCTCTCGGGTACCCCAATAAGAGACACATTTTTGTAATGTTTAAAAATGACCAAAATCATAACTACAATGAAAAATTGTCACATTTCTCCAATAATAATCTCTACACTGGTTGACTGTAAAAGCTAGGGCGGATTTCAAGGTTTTACAGGCAACCTACACAGCATTAACGATGTATTATAAGCATTTCTTCAGTAGAGTCCACAGTTAGGTGTAGTCCGAGATTTGTGTACTATTTAGGGAGGACTGTCCTCTAGCCCAAACCCGGGGAAAGGTCACCTCCAAGCTACCACACCCCCACACCCCCAACCCTTCAGAAGGAATTATGTCTCTGCCGACCCATCCTGTATCTCTCCCTAATTTCTACACTGAAATAGTATATTGTTGTAGCCTGGATGTTCTGTTTTCCGCTTGGAGGACTTTCCTCTAACCCAAACTGGGGGGAGTATGGCCCCAAGTTGTTCTGCCACCCTCAAGACTGGAAAACAGTATCTTCAGTCTGCCTCCTCCTCCACTGAGTAGGGTCACTATGATCTCTATGCTGAGGTATAGTTTCTGATCGAAGGAATTCTCAATCTTTTTTCCCAAAATACTGGAACCAGGCATTAGGACTACCTGGCTTGATAACTCCAAGATGACTTTGCCCAAAGTAAGTTGTGTCCAAATCTCTGGACACAGCTTACATGTATTTATTCACCCATTGGTAATTTAAACATGCATGTGGCCCAGAACGGTCATGCACTTTTATTATCCTACCCATCACAGCCAGAAAAGAACTGGCCACCCCTCAGTCTGGTACCACACAACATTTCTTCCTAGGTTTTTAGCCTACTAGGGAGTTTTCCTAACCACTATGCATCAACTATTGTTGTATCTTACACTTTAGAGATTCACGGAGGGTATGTAAGCACTTTGTCATAACTGCAGAGGTGAGAAAAGCTGTACTGCATAAAATATATTTGATTGATTGGTTGAATACAAATATATCTTCATGTGCGATATAGCTATAAAAAATAAGCCCATTTACATTATCTGGTACCAATTATAAAGAAATTGGTTTCAGAAAATATCCAAAACTTGATCAGCCACTTTAAACATAACCACAAATTGGAGGGTTGCGAAAAAAAGTTGCACATTCCAGTTTTACATAAACATGTTCCGAGGGCAGAAATAAATGTGTGAGTGAGGGATTGAAGACGTGACACAAAACAAGTCTGGGCTGTGTTTGTGGAGTGATGGGAATTAAGGGTGCACGGCACGGAGGCCCTGATCCTCATCTTTACCGTGACAACATCATTCAGATCACTTTTCATTACAAACCTGTCAACTTAAATGGCCAATGCACATTCATTAGTTTTACCCATTATATTTACAAAACATGCTAATAAATGTGTGGATGATGGCTACTTGTGGTTTACCCAGAGTCGTTTCTTTATCTTTCAAGGGGGTCAAAACATTTGTTTTCTCACAGCCGATGCAAAAACATTAGTACATTTACTTTTACATTTGTTGTGTTATCTTCTCATAATCTGTTGAAAAACATTCTAATATGTCAAACATAGGCTACCGTGCACAATTTTAACAAAGTGCCTGTCATAAAAACACTTGTCAGCCCTAGTTGCAGATCATCCTATAATATGTCAGCTTGCAAAACAGGGCTGACCAAAAAACATCTGGGGCTAGAGCCCCTAAAGCCAGGTTCTGGTGACACCCATGTTATTTCTTACAAATGCTATTTCATGAGGTGGTTTAATTTGTGCTTTTCCCTGTCATTTCCCTTTAAAACTTAATGCGAGGCTGACAAATAACAAAATCGTACATTTTACAAAAACAACTCACTAGAATATCGCCTCAAAAAGTGGAAAATATAACTATCTTGATGGTTAGCTATCCAATGATTCTGCTTAACACAAACTGTATTAGGAGAAATATCTTTAGAGAGTTTAGCACTGAGAGATGGAGGTGCTATTACATTTGTGTGTGTTTTGTGGGAAAGCTTTTCTAAGAATCCAATTGTAACAACTTGCTCAACGAATGTTCTCGCCAAATGAGCGCTTAACATTTGACTTGAGAATGTCTGCTTTTCAGTAACTATCCATTCATCGATAATGACATAAAATAATCAGATAATATCTGCCTCTTCCAAATGCTTATATCCAATAATCCCTGTCCAAAGTCCTGGTTGTGTTGCAGATCAAGATGATACCTCACGATTTCAGCTGCAACTCTGCTAACCCCCCATCACCCCGTCTGTCTCTGTCCTTGCCCATCTGGTCATGCCTCCAATCTGGACTAGATTGAAATAGACTCTGGGCTTAGCCCACATGCATTGATTAATTATTACAATTTGGACTCTTAATATGTTCATTCGGCACAGCCAGAAGAGGACGGGTCACCCCTCTGATCCGGGTTCTTCTCTAGGCTTCTTCTTAAATTTTGGCCTTCTTAGTGAGTTTTTCCTAGCCACTGAGGTTCAACGCTACGGTTGTTTGCTTCTTGGGGTTTAAGTCCAGATGTTTTGTAAAAGCACTTTGTGACAACTGCTGATGTGAAAAGGTTTTATAAAATACATTTGATTGAAATAAATTAGATTGATATTGCCTTTATGAACTAACTCTTGTTATGTTTACTAGTTGGGGACCTGGCTACATGTGGGGACCTGGTGCTAGGACAACCTCTCTCTCAACATCTGCAAGACAAAGGAGATGGTCATGGACTTCAGGAAGTGGCAGAGGGGGATCATGCCACCATAATCATTGATGGAGCTGAAGTGGAGAGTCTCTGAATTCAAGTTCTTTGGTGTGTTCATCAAAGATGACCTCACCTGATCCAGGCAAGGTGCATCAGCAGTAAAAACAGCCCTAAAACACAAATACTTCCTGAGGAGACTCAAGAAATTTGGCATGTCCGCAAAAACCCGATAACTTATACAGGTGCACAATTGAGAGCATCCTATTAGGCTGCATTACAGCCTGATACAGTAGCTGCTCTGCTGCATATTGCAAGGCCCTCCATAGGGTGGTGAAGTCAGCGAAGCGCATCATCCCCTCCTTCCCCTCCGTGTGAGGTATCTACCACACAGGATTTCTTAGAAAAGCAAGAAACATCATTCTACAGCTACCCAGGCTGTGGTCTGTTCACACTACTGCTGTCCGGTAGAAATTACCAGAGCATCATGGCCCACACTTCCAGACTCAAAAACAGTCTGTTCCCCCGGGGCTGTAACCAGTAACACTGATCTATGATCACACTGATGACATGAAGACTTCAAATGCTCAGATTACTTTCTATGCACATTCAATGTACATTAGCATATTTTAATGTACCATTCATAGGCACTATTACACTCACATTTTAATTTAATATTTCTTTCATATTGTCCATATGCCACTTTTATACACTCTTTGGAATTGCTGCTAGTTTACATTATGTATATCTTTTTTTCTTTATGTTTTACTTACCATGTCATAAGATTTTCATATCTCAGAATGACACTGTTATATTGAGCGTTTGACAAAAATACTTGGACTTTGTTACGGGCTTCGTTCCAGCACAGATGTTTTGCCAATAACTACTTAGTTGCTACTGCTGAGATGTGGCCTCCGCCTAGACTATAAAAACATGTATTAACTGAAAGTTGATCTGAAAAAGATTTTCTGCTAAATGACTAAATAAATAACTGTAAACTGGGATGCTTCTCATGGGTAGGGACTGGAAGACTTGTCAGGATTGAGGTAAGGACGAATGGAGAAAAATTCAGAAACATCACTGAAGAAAACCTGACCAAGGGCATACAGGACAGACTAACATTTGCACTGAAATATTTCAGTTCCTTTTCAACTTTCAGTGAACAATGCTTTCATAATTAGCACTACTATTAGACTATGTAATGTGGTTTGGAGATATTTCTTGGTGCATTTATTTATTATTCATGTGTATTTATATTTATTTATTTACAGATTTTTTATTTACTTACATACTTTACGTACATTTATTTCATTCTAATTCTGGTTGTTTTTTTTATAAATGACACCTAAAAAATGACTTAAGGAACAGTGCACTTATTGTCCCTTAATCCAGTCCTTGCTTTCAACCATTGTCACGTCCTGGCTATGCCCCTAGCCATCTTTGCACTGGCTGGGGCCATAGTCAGGACGGGACAAGAGATGCCTCTAAGGCATTTCTATGTGATTGGGTCTCTCCAATTGGAGGCAGGTGTGGATTGTTGCCTCCAATTGGGGAACCTATTTATGTTGAATGTTTGCCCACACTGGTGTGGTTCATTTCGGATTTGTCAGCCGCAGGCTATGCTACCCAGTCACTGGAGCTGCTTTAAGTTTGTTTTGTTTCTGTTCTCATTAAAACATGGAATACCTTCACCCGTTCGCCTCAGTGTTTGTGTCCTTCAACCAGCACTGTGACAACCATACCATTTAGTAGAGTATTCCTTGGTAATGGGCAGTAAACTATAATCAGTTCACCAGTTTAAGTGTCGCAACTGAAATGAGTCAAACTTCAAAGTTCATCTTGATATTGCTATGAAAAATAACACTCCCTGGATTTAGCCCCATATTATATTATTATATTTGGACTTAACACACTGACTCAATGAATTAAGAGTAATACAATCTCATGAAACACTTTCACTACAGTATGCTCTAACGCTGTGTCTGTCTGTGACAGCCCCGAGAGAAATGATGGATGGAGTATTCTCATTCAGGGGACTGATTTTCATATGATGAATTAAGCACTGTACAGTGGATCAGGCCGGGCTCCCAGGCAACCTATTGATCATACAGGGTCAGAGGAGGTTTCCGTAAGACCAAGTCAGAGATCACTTCCCTTTTGAGGTGGTTGTAATCATCCCCTACTCCACCCTGTCTAAGCCTCTTTCCTTACGTCAGGGGGAGCATTCTCAGCTGGCATCTCTGAGACATGTTGATCTCATTAAAAAGGGGAAGCACAGAAATGTGACTAAACTGTGTTTCTGTGTGTGTGTGTGCCACACATGTGGATCGTACCTCCGCAAGAGTCAAGTCCTTTTCCCTACTTCCGCTCTTCTACTCATTCTGGTTTCACCCACTTTGATATCAATAGAGCTGATGTTGTGGACTCAATGTGGATAGAGTGAGTTATCCCCGACCTACACTACAGTGAGATGCTTTGAGGTCCAGTGAGAAATACTCTGTAAATGCAATCCATATGATTGTAATTATCATTTTCTTCATGACCATCAAAATGACAGCAGGCTTGTACAAAATGCAGGGAAAGCAAGAGATTATGAAGAAAGCAAGAAAGACGGCAGTTTTACAGCATGAGAACAAAGAACAAGTATTTGAAGGCATTTTACATTGACCTCTACTGGTCCTACTAGTCCTACTATGGAAACAATGACATGTTCCCCACCCATAGAGTTGTGATAAAATATCCTCCAAGTGTGTCTCATTTTCATGGTTAAGGAACATATAACAATGGGGGAGGATGGAATATTCTATAAGCTTACACAGTTTGTCAGAGGTTATTTTTGGCAGACAGTATTTAAACGCCCTAAGCTAAGGGAGTTCCCTTCGGCTAGGAAGCCCATGTAGTATGTCTAAGAATTCCTCAGGGTCAACTGGGTTAGGCAAAAAACTTAAGTCATTTTGGTGTGGTCACAATCATTTACTGGAATCATTGCACGTAACTTCCATGGTATGACAGTTTTATTGTGGGATGTGAAATGTTGTGTCATCCAAAATGGTCACAGTGCATGGAGCTAACCATGCCAAGTTTGTGGATTCAATTCTCCAAACAGCCACGCCTCTCAGGAATTACGTTCATGTACAACTAATTAGAAAACTGCGTTTGTGTCTCATTTTGGACATAAATTGCTGGCATTATGTTCGCTATCAACAAATCCCCAGTGTACTGGTCATTAACCACTCACTGTTATGTTGCTCTTTAATGTTTTTCAATTATGTTGGTCCTAGATCATGCCTGTCCACCATCCCCGACCACAACGCCCTAGCAAACAGCCACACTATTTAACTATTAATGTTCATAACTGCCACTGGCGGCCAGTTTCCAATAATAGGTAATGGCTCTTCTTATATGTTGACACTGAATGTGATCATGAGTCATTAAGGACCAATAGCACTGGGATATGTTGACAGCGAACAAAATGTATGTTTGTGTTGAATGCAATGACAGTTTACACATTAGTTATATATATGATCGTAATTCCTGAAGTCGCTCTGGGGGCCACTGTGAGAAATGATGAAAGGGTTTACACTGGAAGCTGCTTTGAATAAGAATGCCTGTAAAATTATTGAAGTGCAAACAAAATTATAATAATGTAATTATCAATGTCTTTAAAACATTCCCTCTATCTGTCAAGTTAGGGAAAGCCATCAAATGAAAAGAGTTCCCAGAGACACATACATAAGTTAGCATGTAATGCATGTTCTATTTAAATAAAAGCCCATTTGTTAATAGGTACAACCAAGTTATTAAAATAGAAAATAGACCAAAACTCAGATTTTAAATTTCAATATGTTGACTATATGACGTATGGCCAGCTCCCTCCTTCCCCCAATAACACATGCTTTTCATAGTTGGACAACAATTACATTCCCTCATATCTCCTTTCAAGATATTAAAATGAACAGGTCCTCAGGCCAGGGAAACATTAATTCAGGAAAGACACAATCTAATATGATCCAAAGCAAAATAACCACAACATATTTGCACACCACGTTCACAGTAAATAATAAATTGATAAAAAAGCAAACATTATAAGCAAAGAATTTAAATGCTATTATAAATTTGATCTATTTTTTTAAATCTCACAGTTTCAAAGGTTACTCCAGGGTAAGTTTAATGCTCTCTGATCCATTGGATCTGTCAAGTGAGCTAAATAATTATAGTACATGCTTAAGTGTATTCTTATGAACTCAGTTACATTTTGTGTTAGATTCTCTTAATTGATTGCATTTATTTGGCTTGAATGATGCTTGATAAAAACTGAATATATTAGAAAATACCCAAACAAAAGATCATGCATGAATTGTATACAGTGCACTTAACATTTGATGTTCAACCCCTTTGAAATTATAAAAAAATTCTTCAACTTACTCAATAACGAATAATCTTAATATCAACTGGAGTGTGGTCAGCTTTCGTGGCCAAAAAGCCAGACACCACAACAGTATATTATGAAGTGGAAATTTAACAGTTCAAAGTTTGATAGAATCCAGTATACACACTTCCTGTAGGGGAGGTCTTGATTCATCATCAGATGCTCAGACAATTGAACAAACCATAGGAAAAACATACAACTTCGGTGCCCATTAAATGACTGTGTTACAGGATGAGTCATGGCTGCATATATTTAGAAACACTTCGGCTTTATAATGCCAGTAACGCTCTGACTATCCTCAGATCTTGTTCTCTCTCATGTGCCGCAAGTTTCAGAACGCTAATCATACAAAAATACCAATAAAACATAGCAGCTTTGACTTTGCTTTAACAGTGCAAATGAAAAAGAGATTTGTCTTTTCATGCCTAAGAACCTGGTGGGTCTTTAACTTTGTTTAGATCAACTTTTAATAGCATTGCTAGTTAAACCGTATGTACAGACGTTTTAGTTTAACTTATGTTCAATAAACAATTAACCTTGCGGGTCATTAAGCTGATACGCGTTGCTTTTAAACATCATACATTTGTTAAGCTTTTACTGAAGTCAGAATCTCTCGTCGAAACACACTAGTCAAACGGAAAGGGAATAATGTTATAAATAAATGTTCCTTGGTCTTCTACTTCGTCATGCATATAGCTAGCTAGACCAACATGTACACTCAATTTCCATTCCAAAACATATAAACACCACATATTTTGACCATCATAACGTCATCAGCTTCTTGTGAGCAACATTAAAAAAATCACTCCCGGGTCACAAAAATAAGGATTTTTTTTAAATAAAAGAGACCAACATATTACTTGAAAACTGACTAGAATAGAGTCATACTGAATAGAGTTTATTAATTGTTTAAGAAAATGTACCTGTCAAAACATTGAAAACAATTCATGTTAGACCATATTAAAGAGTCAATTCAATAAAAAGTGGGTATTAAAACACGTTCCAGGGACAAAATTCAGAAAATGCCAATGACTGAATATGGAATAAATATTGCCTCACTCAAACTATTGAATATTCCACAGAGAAATCAATGTAGGAACTGTTCAGGAGAGTGTTTAGAGAAATACAAACCTGTCAAACGATGGGGAATGGTGTGCTACATCAAGCAACACAATATTTTCCACACCCTCTTTTCCCACAATGTAACTCAATGGATATGAAATACATATTGTCCTATTGAGAAAAACATATTCTATATACCGCAGTGAATGTATGGTAGGAAATGTTCAGGAGAGTCTAGACTGTGATAATATGCAAAGAA
>JACXGJ010017071.1:0-11588 GCA_016801105.1 Esox niger
GGCTACGGTGGCGGCGCCTGCGGAGGGGGCTACGGTGGCGGCGCCTGCGGAGGGGGCTACGGTGGCGGCGCCTGCGGAGGGGGCTACGGTGGCGGCGCCTGCGGAGGGGGC
This sequence comes from Esox niger, assembly GCA_016801105.1. Lineage (NCBI taxonomy): Eukaryota > Metazoa > Chordata > Actinopteri > Esociformes > Esocidae > Esox > Esox niger. The sequence goes on from JACXGJ010017071.1 coordinate 112, forward strand.
TGCGGAGGGGGCTACGGTGGCGGCGACTGCGGAGGGGGCTACGGTGGCGGCGACTGCGGAGGGGGCTACGGTGGCGGCGCCTGCGGAGGGGGCCGGGGCGGAAGCAGGGGTGGCGACTTTGGCATGGACTGGTGCAGCAATGGTGGCAGTTGCGGTCAATGTCGAGGTTGCTGTGGCATCCGTACAGGCAGAAGGCAACAGTACCTGATGAATACAAGGAAGGATAATACAGTATGGATAAACAGAGTAGTCAATGGTACCATCAACTGTAGTACAGGACATTGCAAGCTTTACAAATTGCGTGATTGGAACAGTGTTTATTTTTACTCACCTCTAATGTTTTATTAAGATTCTCCTTGGCCTGGTTGGCAGTTCCAACTTTCTTGGAAAGTCGGTCAAATTTTGCCTGGAATATGATACGCGAGGCATGGATTGGCTGATGGTCAATACACTTGTGTTCTTTCACTAGACTATGCTCCGACAACTAACCTGCAGTCTTTTTAGGTTTGAGTGAAGCCTCTGTTGTTTGTCTATTTGGTCCATTCGGTCTCTGAGCTCCTGCAGACTTTGGTCAAACAGCGTGATCTGAAGAACACGCAAATGCTCATCTACCAGCTGCTGCACCACCTACAGAGGTGAGGGAGAAGGGCTTCATGTTCATCTTTTATTTATTATAGTTTTATTTTAAACAGGCAAGACCAAAATCGATAAAGAATAAAGGGATGGCATAAAAAAAGGTCGCTCCAGTAAAAAGATCAGTAAAATTATGCCATGCATCTCAGGAAACAGGATTTAAAATTGCAAACTGATATATATTGTCTTTTATATTAAGAAAATATAATTTAAGGACAAACCTTCTTCAGTTTGCTTTGCTTGTCAGCACTCCCACTGATCTTAATTTCCACATGAGCCTCCAGTTCCTCACAGTCAATTTTTGGCCTCTTGTGTGGCCTCTCCACCATTTCCAAGTCTCTTTCTCCCAGCTCTTGGCCACAATCTTCTGAGTCTACAAACAGGGCTTGTTTCCTCTGTAAAGCGTCATTACTCTCTACATCTTTAAAGAAAACATAACACATTATAGTTTAATCAAAATTTATGATCAAAGCAAACATCAAAAGAAATTAAATGTCCTAACTATTGTGCAGGCAAGTTAAAATATAATCAATTACTACAACCTAGTCAACACAATTTGCAACTGAAAAAATAGGCCAACCTTCATCAATATGAAGACGCAAAGGTGATGAAGGGAAAGAACAGTCCACTGGGGCACCACTTTCAAACTGTTCTGGCTTCTTCGCGTTTACCTCCACCGTTTCCATGCATCTGCCTTCATTTTCACACCGTTCATCATCATTTTCCTCATAATTCTCCTCATCGCTCTTTTCCTGGACGACATCATCATCATCATCATCACTAAGCACCAGAAATCCTGGCCTGACATCCGGGTCTGACTCTGCCGTGTGTGTTGGGGAGAGGGAAGGAGAAGAGGTAGACTGGACAGCGGTATTGGGGGACAGGAGAGGACCGGAAGCAGGGCCCAATATTGGAACAGAGTCCTGGGTGGAAACGGGTAAGAGGCATATTTCCATCTCAACAATATCTTTCTCTATTAACTCATCTGCTCTCTCTGAGGTCACATGATAGCTAGGGATAACGTCCTGCATGGGAGCGCTATGCCCCTTCATCATACAATTTATATTCTCCACACCCTCAAGGCTAGGTTGTATAGACTCCTTGTCCCCCACAGTTTCATTTTCCAAAAGTTCTTTTACATAAATGTTCTGTGACGAAGCAACCATCGAGGAAGATTTTCTCTTACACGTCTCTGTGGTAAGGGATGTGGTCGTCAGGGAGGGAGTTGTTGGATTGGTGGTGCGTGTGGTTCCATGAATTTCATAATCTACTTCCATTGACAAGGCATCTTCAGAGAGTTTCACATGTACAATTGCTTGCGGAGGTTGGGATGGGACGGAACGTGGAGAGGAAAGACTTGTGTGTAGGAATTCCAATTGCTTTCGATCGCTGACTTTCATAGTCTTTTTTGCTCTGAATATTTTCCTCAAGGTTTCCTCTGGAACGGCAACATCCATACCTGACCTACAATGAGTTGGAGAGAGCAAGATAATCAATGATAGTTTCGCAACTTTTCTAATTAATTGCATTCAGTGCCTTTGATTCATGCTAATTAATTGTTGCATAGGGCTTTGAAGTGTGTTGCAACTATAATATTATTAATAAATTATATTAAATCAATCATTAAAGATCCAAGTCACTGTATTACTATCAAAGTGGTGTGGGAGCACTGACGAACCATGCACACACTCCAAGGTCTCTGAGTACAAGATAAGACACACCTACATCTCCTCCTCTTTACACTCTGTCAACTCTGATTGGTTGAGGGCATTAAGCCAATTTTTAAAGGCATAGTCCAAGAGTTCTGGGGATTCAAGAAATACGATTAACCACTTTACATATAATAATCTTTAGTGACGTTAATTCATCTTCAAGTTATCTTACGCAGAATTTGTAATAACTATTCTGACTTTGGGTGCATTATATGATTTTTCTTGTCAAAAAGACCACACAGCCTCAATTATATTGAAATCAGGGCTCTAATACGGATAATATAATACTCAGAGTGTTTGATCCACAGTTGTCTGCTCAAAGTGGAGTTTGAAGAGGGTTTGGGCCATTAATAGCAGAAATATAACATTTCTCAGATCATTTCCATTTCTCAGATCATTTAATCAAAATCTTTTTGTATTTCTCAGCATTCATTATTCCAGTATTGACCAAACCCCACACACCAGGGGATTAAATGCACTCCCAGACCACGACAACGCTGCCACGGTGCTTCACAGAAGGCTGCAAACGGGCATCGATGTTCTTCTTACCAATGCTTTTGTCTACCAAGCCAGTATTAGTCAACTTAATTGCTACCTCCCAAAACAGGTAGCATACAAATATATAGCCTTTGTAACTTCCATTACTGCCCACGTTGTGGTATTGAATATGAACACGAGATCACGAGAACACAAGTACGGACAAAAACAAGGATTGATAAACGGCCAAAATCTCTCTGCAATAGCGACAGTAGAGAAATTTTCCATTTTATGCTCATTTCCAGCGAGGGAGCAGTGACTACCAATGGCAGAGCAGATGTTCTCTGCATCTTGAAGTCCTTTCTGTTTCCTACTAGCTAGCTAAATCCTCACTCGCTAGCTAAAATAAATTGATGAAACTTAATTGTGGTATCCAGTATCCCCATTAATTGACGATTCTCTGGCTTCACGTAGATATAATTAAAAATATATATATATGCATGGAGGTTTTCAGAGATCGTTGGGATCACGGTTGAGTTATACATGCATAACATAAAACGAAGTCAACTGCTATTTTAAAATTGACAAATCATTGACATGGCATCGTTGTAATACATTTTTAATAGTGGAGTCACACAAATACTATATACTTAGTAATATTTGCAGAGATTGATGTTTCCCCTATACTGGTTGACTGGTTGTTGCTGGCATAGATTAGGAAGACAAGCCCTGCCCGAGCGGGCAGTGTGCACACTAGTTTCGGCTCAGTGACAGCTCGCCAGGGATTGAGTGATTTGCAAGTTCAGCGAGTGGACAGTGTGACAGTGGTCAACCCACATACACGCTGTCGGCTCACTACAGCTACCAAGAGGCCCACACATTCATTTTCAACAACAGCCAGCGAATCACATGAGGGGGCGGAGATACTCTCTGAGACAAAGGCCATTTGTCAAGCCGCGTTTTAGTCCGTACTTGTGTTCTTGTGAACTCGTTTGACGTCATCCTTCATGGCACAAGTACGGTTCCAATTAAAAGAACGCAAGTCGCCAAGAACGCTTAAAATGCCCGGATATGTACTTGATCCACATCTTTTATCGAGGATGCATGGGTTGGTAACCTGTTCAGCGAGAACGCATCTGATATCCCAAAGTACATTTCAAGATGTCAGTAAAAACACAACTGTAATACGTTTTAACTTTTCTTATTTCAGGTAAATGGTACATGTAAATCTGCATCTGAAATGGGCATTGTAGTCGCTAAATATTTGCTTATTTTATTTAAGAAATTGCTAATATATATATATTCATATAATTAGCTCTGACTTTTCAATCAGATAGCTAACATTATTCAGTGCAGTGGAGAGACAAATTATAGTACCGGTGGAGAGGGACAGCTTCTATTTTTGAATTGCAGTGGATTTTAATTTTTTTAAATGCATATATAAATGTCATATCATATGATTAAGGCTATAGTCGCCATACAACCTTCTGCCATACATCTTCACATTCATATATTTTAATCAGGGAATACTGAGGAGGTTACAGAGCTCAGAGTGGAGGGGTATTGCGCAATAGCCAAGAACACGTGTCTCAATCCAGATAGGCGCGTTTTTTGTCCTTGCGATCCTGCAAGACCATACTCGCAAGGACGCTTGGCAATAACGTTCTTCTCAAGGACACAAGTACGTTCTTAGCGTACTTGGAATTGATAAACAGCCTAAATCTCCCAACAACAGTGAAAGTTGAGAAATGTTCAACTGTATGCTAATTTCCAGTGAGCGGGCAGTGACGGAGTTCGTCAACAAACTCCATGACCTGGGGATCAGCCACCCTCTCTGCAACTGGACCTTTGACTTCCTAACAAACAGAAACCAGGCTGTCAGGTTAGACAACCTCACCTCCTCCACGCTGATCCTGAACACTGGTGTTCCACAAGGCTGTGTGCTGAGCCCTTGTACACTCTCTTCACCCACGCAAATGCATTCCTGTACACAGTCCCAACACAACTGTCAAGTTCCCAGATGAGACGACGGTGGTAGACCTGATAAGTGACAATGACGAGTCAGCCTACAGGGAAGAGGTCAAGCGCCTGACAGCATGGTGCGCTGATAACAACCTGGCCCTCAACACAAAGAAAACCAAGGAGCTCATTGTGGATTACAGGAAGTGTAAAGGCTGCAGCCTTGCCCCAGTCCTCATCGATGGTACTGAGGTGGAGCGTGTGCCCAGCTTCAAACTACTGGGTTTCCACATCTCCAAGGACCTCTCCTGGACCCTCAATACCTCAGCCCTGATCAAAAAGTTGCAGCAGTGCCTGTACTTTTTGAGGAATTTGAAAATAGCCTGCCTGTCCACCAAGATCCTTGTGAACATTCTGACAAACTGTTCCACCGTGTGGTTAACAGCTGCTCTATAACCGACCGGAAGGCCCTACAACAGTTGGTGAAAATAGCCCAGCACATAACTGGTGCCCAGCTTCTTGCCATCAAAGACCTCCATCGGAAGCAATGTCTGCGCAGGGCATGCAGGATTATCAGGGACCCTTCACACCCATGCCACCAACTATTTGCCGTCCTTCCATCAGGCAGGCGGTACAGGTCTCGTCGGTCCCGCACCAGCAGGCTCAGGATCTATAACCCTGCTGGTACTTACCATACACCCCGCCTCTCTGGGACTTTGCTGCAAAACTCCCTTCTACTACTCGGGCACTGCCTTGCTATGCCTGATAATGGATGTTTTCAGTTGTTAACCCTCTGACAGCTAGGGTTTCCATATCCGCCTGTCACGTTCTTGACATTTTGGCCTCTAAAATGGTAATCCTTTATAGTAGAACAAACGGATTTATATTCTAGGATTGTGCAGACCCTCAGCTATATGAAGGATGTATTGGGGAAAAAAATGTGAAGCATCAGGTGAAATTGTCAGAAAAAGGAAAAAACTGTACTGATAATTTACATATACTTAATACTTGTAAATACCCATACATTTTCTACCCTCTATTTGCACTTCTGATTGGATAGGGCATCAGTGACCTCCTGTACAGTCTGTGGCTCTACTTGGCAGTGTCGATAAAGTCTGATGATCGGTCCCGGTACCTAACAGCAGTCAGGGTACCGTTGGCAAGCATGTGGAGGTCTGTGCAACCCTCCAAGGATATGCTTTACCAGACCAACGCTGAACCACCGCCCAGCCAGTCCTGCTGGATGATGTTGCAGGCAGCATAACGTTCACTACAGCATCTCCAGACTCTCATGTCCGTCACATAGGCTCAGTGTGAACCCAGTCTCATCTATGAAGAGAATGGGATGCCAATGGCGAACCTGACAATTCTGGCGTTCTCAGGCGAATGCCAATCGAGCTGCCTGGTGCTGGGCTGTGAGCACAGATCCCACTAGAGGACGTCAGGCCGTCAAGCCACACTCATGGAGTCTGTTTCTAACAGTTTGGTCAGGAATATGCACACCAGTAGCCCGCTGGAGGTCATTTTGTAGGGCTCTGGCAGTGCTCCTCCTGTTCCTCCTCAGATAAAGGAGCAGATAACGTTCCTACTGCTGGGTTGATGCCCTTCTACGGCCCTGCCCAGCTTTCCTTGTGTAACGGCCTATCTCCTACTTATTAAATTATTAAAGCAAGTAAGAGTCCCAAAGAGGCCAATTAGTTGGTGGCTGATTTGCAGGTGCATTGGTCACAAAAACTGCCAAGATATTCTGTATGTCATGTGGAACATGGACAATTCCATTCTCAGAAGGGTGGCTGGCATTAGAGATTGGGTGAGAAGCACAGTCATCCGTGAGGAACTCGGAATAGAGCCGCTGCTCCTTTGCATTGAAAGGAGCCAGTTGAGGTGGTTTTGGGCATCTGGTAAGGATGCCCCAAGTACGTATCCCTAGGGAGGTGTTCCAGGCTGGGAGGAGACCTTATGGTAGGCCCAGGACTAGGTGTAGAGATTATATTTAGACACTGGCGATCACCCGGGCAAAGCTGGCAAATGCGGCTCGGGAAAAGGACCTTTGGGGACCCTTTCCCGATACCGGATATGCGGATGAGGATGAGCGAGATGAGAGGGCCTGGACGATGACAAATACTCTTTGTCAAAGAGCTTAGCTTTTGGAGGCACATCCATTTGCTTGTTATGGTGCTGCGCTTGTTACTACAGTAGATAGCTTAGTTGACTTCAAACAACTAATAGTGCTGGACAAATAAGGCTCAGATGTAACACGTTGTTCTTTCTACCACTTTGTTAGCTCTGTACATTTTTTAATTATTCCTAATAACCCATTACTTTGCCAATCCAAAGCAAAATACATTTAGTGTATTCAACTTAAAATAGCTAAGGAGATAACCATACAACTCAGAAAAACATTTTACTGCACAATATGCAAAACTATTTTACATGTTGTTTATGCTACTTACATTAAGCTGAAAGAAAGTATGTTTTCAGAGATTGACTAGCTCTGGCAGCACGAGCTAAACCCGCTTGGTCATAAATTCAAATCGTGATATGGTGCTAGAATAATTATGCCCTTTCACCACTTTTCACAAATATAAAATATACACTTAGGTATACACTTACAGTAATATACACTTACATTAAGCTACACTGTGTTCGCCGGCTTCAGCACAGTTTCAGCTGACTATTTTTTCAACAAGTTTCTTGCGTCATTTTCCCCACAGGTGTTCGCATGTAGCTAATTTGCCCATGTGATAGCTTCTGCCTTAAATATTTGCGAGGTGGTAACCGTGTGTGAACACTGTATAGAAGGTTTCTATTGTAGTTCGTAATCCTTTTGTTAGCGTACATTTATTTCGCGCTTATAGTGAAACTGCGAGGAGTATTTGCGTTTAGAAAGACATTTGGTTCAAGATAAGAGTTGCATCTGCTCTCACTATCAATACCGACAGGGAAGGATTCCAATTTGAAGACATGACAATAGCTTTAGCACTGCCTCTAAAATCAATCTGCGCAGGATCTGGTGGACATGCTGACGGACAGTGGTGACCATTAAAGATCTACAGGTTTTTATTCTAGAATTTATGTAATTGTTAGAGGCTACACTGATTGCTCAAGATGTGCTCCCAAGTGTATATTGGTTGAAATAATAGTAAAATTGAGCATGAGTGAAAAACGTAGTTTTCAAACGAAAGAATTACTTGCAAAAGTTATCACATGCAGGCTGCACTTTGTTTTACAGTTAAAAATGTTGTTTCCTTGTCCAAACCGCGAACAACACCTGTTAATCTCCCCAAAAAAAATCTTAAAATACAGGTGGGTATTCGAACGGGACTAGAGGTCCTAGGAAAGACATCAACATCGGTAACATTGTGGGTACAGTACTTTGTGCTCGTGCAAGAAATATTCTCCTTGAAATTTTCTTGCACGAAAATATTTCCCTCAGGTAAACGAATCTCTTGCGAACAGGATATCATTATTGGCAGAACATTTTCTGAAATAAGTATTTCAGTGATAGGGTATTAAATAAAACTGTTTTCCATTTGAGCTTGCAGATACATCAACGACATCAGCAATACATCACCATCATTATATTCATTCGCTTAACTAAAAGTGTAGTTTAAGAAAAGTCTCATAACATTTGAGGGGCCACTCACCCTTTACAACCAGTTTTCAAAGAGCATCCTGTAGTGACCAGAACTTGCTATGTGCTAATTTGTGATACTTGCACAGGTAACAACCCAAGGAATCTGTCTGTTACTCCAGTCAGCGGTTTCAGTGATTGGGAGAGTTTCCCAAACATCTCCAACAACCACTCAAAACAGCTTATTATGATGTTCTGAATGTTACAGAACACAGCTAGCCTACTCAGTGAAGCAATTCTTTCCCTCTCAAAACAAAGCAGGAAGTATGACGGGGCAGGGCTTTAAAAAAAAAAAGGGGTAGTGATAAACTCCCGAATGCAGACAGGAGGCGGGGCACCGTCTTTGAACAAAGTCAGTTACATTAGGCTCCTCCTACAAACTCGTTACTATCGATTATTGTAACCAGATTCAAATAAATGTATTCAATTCAATGTTCAAGCGTAAAGAATAATCACAAACAATTAAATATTTTCCACCCCATAGGCAGGCATAGTTGATTGTATGTTTATTAATAACATTCACATATTTTTAGGAACTATACCAAAAATGTATAAAATATGAATTAACATATTTCAAAAATATTTTTTTCTAAATACCAATGAAAATTGGAATATTTTATATGCACCTTGTAATCGTTTTAGTTCAATACCAAGATCAATTTTACTCAGGTTGCTCAATTGGTTTCATACCAAATCAGTTAAACTACAACCCTGTATCCCAAAAAGTTTGAATGCTGTTTAAAATGTAAATGAAAAGAGAATGCAGTGATTTGCTAAACATTTAAACCCTATTTTCAAAATAAAATAGTACAAAGACAACATATCAAATGTTGAAGCTGAGATTTTGTTTCTTGAAAAATAGGGTTAGGGTTAAGGAAAATATAACCACCTTGAATTTGATGCCAGCAACATGTTTAAAAAAAGTTTGGACAGGGACGATCAAAGACTGGAAACATCGTGTAATGCTAAAAAACTTAACCTGGTGGAATATCACAAAGTAATAAGGTCAGTTGGCAACAGCTCAGTAACATGATTGGGTGTCAACGATCATTCCAGATTAGGTGGTTCTGTCAGAAGGGAGGATGGGGAAGGGTTCATCACCCTGTGAATGACTGCGTGGGCTAATAGTGCAACAATTTAACAATAACGTTTCTCAATGTAAAATTGTGAAGAGTTTGGGGATCTCATCATCTACCGTACACAATATTTGTTAACGATTCAAAGAATCTGGAGAAATCTCTGTGTGCAAAAGACAAGACCGAAAAAACAGTATTGGACAGCCATGATCTTCGGGCCCTCAGATGGCACTGCACTAAAAACAGACACAATTCTGTAGTTGAAATCACTGCATGGCATTGTCTTCCTGAAATAAGCAAGGCCTTCCCTTAAAAAGACATTGTCTCAATGCCTGCATATCTTGCTCCAAAACCTATATGTATTGTTCCGCATCAATGGTGTCTTCACAGTAGGGCTGCACAATTAATCGAAAATTGCCAACTTACACAATTTTCAGATCCAAAAAACACGAATGATAAGCACTTCACAGAGGCAACGGGATGCATCTTACATCGAATTGTTTTTCATGCGGATGCTGTAGGTATTTTTGTAGATCATGTAACTTCCTGGACTATTTAAATTCAAATACTTGATTGTTTTTCAATGTTCGTTTCAGTTACCACTGCTATTGCTAGCAAAGACATCTGCTTCAAGATGGCAAGTTGCATTAAGATTGTCCCACATACACAAGCATAGTTATTAGAAGTTTCAGCATCAATGTCGGTGCTTACAAACGTAATATGGGGGAAAATATACCTCAAGGTAACACAAACATAACAAACGCCATTGCATTAAATAAGCAGTTAAACAAATCCTTTGATACAAGCTGCACATTCATATTGGTAATAAGTGTAACATAGAAAAAATAGAAATGTAACAACATTTTTATTCTGTTTAATAGCACATTATGTAGGCCATATGTCTCAATTTTCTAATGGCAATATTTGTCAAAGAAATCACGAATCAATATTTGTCCAAATTGTGCTGCCCTACTTCACAGATGTGCAAATCACCCATACCCTTAATACATACCCATACCATCACGGATGCTGGCTTTTGAACTGTACGCTAACAAGAATCTGGATGGTACCCCTCCTCATTAGTCCAGAGGACGTGGCGTCCAAGAACAATTTACAATTTTGATTAGTCAGACCACAGCACAATTTTGCACTTTGCAGCAATGTATTGTGTTCATAGACAATTGTTTTTGAAAGTGTTACTGAGCCCATGTAGAGATGCAACACAGCGGTAAAGATGCCCTGTCCCAACTTTTTTTAAACGTGTTGCTGGCATCACATTCAAAATGGGAATGTACTTTCCAAAATTGATACAATTTCAACAAGTCAATACAATGGCAACATTTGATATGTTGTCTTTGTTCTGCTTTAAATTAATTAGACAAACAAGGAACGTACTCTGATGACACTGGATGAAGGTAAAGGGCAGGGGCTAGGGGTAGGCTTGTTTGAACAGAGGAGGCTTGTGGCGGTGGATGAAGATCAGATTTCGAGTCACTGATTGTGGAGGAGAGTTCCGAAGTATTTGAGCAGACCTAGAGATAGCACTGTCTTCAAAGCTTAATAGCTTGGACCGGTGGATGATGTGACGCACTGTAGCAGAGCGGAGTGACAGAGGGTTGGTACTGGGGAATAAAATCAGATTGGAAGGGGAGAGCAAGCTGATGGAGGTCTTTATAGGTGAGCAGAATAATTTAATAATCATTGCGCTGGGGGAGGGGCAGTGGAGTTTCCAGAGAATTGTGGTGATATGCTGCCAGGACTTGGTGTGGGTTGTAGGATCTGAGCATTAACAACTACAATATGAATGTATGGTTCATTAGAAGTGATTGTGTTTAGATGTTTAGAATAACAGACAGTTAAGATTCAGCCTGTTGGGCTCTGGTGTCCACAGGAATGTTTGCATAGACCATTTGGTGTGGGGGTTAGGGTCTTGGCTTTGCCAGGTAAACACCCCCTCCCCCATGGTATTTAACAGATTGAACGCCA
>JACXGJ010017072.1:0-11587 GCA_016801105.1 Esox niger
CATCAGATTCTTTAAATCCTGTATATTGTTAGGTTGGTCCTCCATGGATTGGACCTGTTTGTCCAGCACATCCCACAGATTGTAAATTGAATTTATATCTGGAGAATTCAGAGGGCAAGTCAAACCTTGAACTTATTGTGTTCTTAATAACAATTCCTGAACCATTTTTTTACCAGTTGTGATGCTCACATTTCCATTGGAGGTGCTTTAGTCAGCAGACTGTTGGGTGTCTTAGGTGTAACCCAGCTAGTTAATATTATATTACAGGCAATAATTAGACTGGATCTACTGCACAAATGCAGCACACTTGTCTTCACACACAGAATATACAAACACTGTTCATTAATGACATCATTGTCACATTTAGGTGTTGAAAGAGATATCCATATTTAGATATACATTTACAAAAAGCCTTTAATCTTGCAATCACCTATATAATCTAATGTACTGTAGCAAACATGGTAAGGCCACAACACGCCTCTCTAATAGAAGATATCCTGGATTGGAGCAGTGGTTTGGAAACACGACTTGGAAACCAAAAATAATGGGTTTGAGAATACATATGGTGAATGTTTTAAATGAGGCACTGTATTAATGAACATTTAAAATGTCCTCACTTGGTGTTGTGAATGTATATATTAATACTGTATTAATTAACATTTAACAGGTCCTTACTTTGTGTTGTCATTAAGATTTGTATTGTCCATCCAGACCCACACTCCCTCCACCTTACTGTCTCTCATTCCAATCCAGTAAGAGTTCCCATAATCCCTGTTTCCTACTTTCTTTCGAATGAAGTCCTATGGAGGAGAGAAATGGTGCAGTGAAAAAAAAAAAAAAAAACTCAAATATATTTCATCTGCAGGGAGTAATAAGTACCTGCTCCTGCTGAGTCTCTATGATGACTAGGTGTCCTCCTTCACGGATACAGGCATATTGACTCTGTTCCCAGGTCAGTCTGTCTTCAGAGAATTGGTAACATGATTCACTGTAGAACACCCAATCTGAAGGACAACGGTACACTAGAAGAGAGATATCAAATAAGTGGACTACAAATGTAGAATTTGAAATTTGAGCTAAGATGCTAAAGCAGGATAAAAATTATACAGCAAAAGCACTTTTGATGTTTTGATAAATCTTTCATTAAGAAAAATAAAGTCTGACATATCCCCATTTCAAATCAAAGAAATCATGATCTGTTACACACGACCTGTCTCCAAACCAGTGAGCCACAGCGCCCCCTTCTCTGTGAGTGACATGGGTTGGGTCTTGTTAATTCAAAAAGGAGTAATAGGTCTTATTTACATACAAAAGAGGAAACATGTTAATTACACTATACAGTGGGGCAAAAAAGTATTTAGTCAGCCACCAATTCTGCAAGTTCTCCCACTTAAGATGAGGCCTGTAATTTTCATCATAGATACACTTAAACTATGAGAGACAAATAGAGGAAAATAAATCCAGAAAATGAAATTATAGGATTTTTTTGAATTTATTTGAAAATTCCTCAGTAAAAAAAAAAATTGGTAACCTACAAACAAGCAAGATTTCTGGCTCTCACAGACCTGTAACTGCTTTAAGTGTCTTCCACGTGTTACCTGTATTAATGGCACTAGTTTGAACTTGTTATCAGTATAAAAGACACCTGTCTACAACCTCAAACAGTCACACTCCAAACTACACTATGGCCAAGACCACAGAGCTGTCAAAGGACACCAGAAACAAAATTGTAGACCTGCACCAGGCTGGGAAGACAATTTGCAATAGGTAAGCAGCTTGGTGTGAAGAAATCACCTATGGGAGCAATTATAAGAAAATGGACGACCTACATACCACGGATAATCTCCCTTGATCCAGGGCTCCACGCAAAATGATCACAAGAACGGTGAGCAAAAATCCCAGAACCACACGGGGGGACCTAGTGAATGACCTGCAGAGAGCTGGGACCAAAGTAACAAAGGCTACCATCAGTAACACACTACGCCACCAGGGACTCAAATCCTGAGGTGCCCGATGTGTCCCCCTGCTTAAGCCAGTACATGTCCAGGCCCTTCTGAGGTTTGCTAGAGAGCATTTGAATGATCCAGAAGGGGATTGGGAGAATGTCAGATGAAACAAAATAGAACTTTTTGGTAAAAAAAACCCCTCAACTTGTCGTGTTTGGAGGAGAACAAATGCTGAGTTGCATCCAAAGAACACCATACCTACTGTGAAGCAGGGGGGGGAAACATGCTTTGAGGCTGTTTTTCTGCAAAGGGACCAGGACGACTGATCCGTGTAAAGGAAAGAATGAATGTATCGTGAGATTTTGAGTGAAAACCTCCTTCCATTAGCAAGGGCATTGAAGATGAAACGTGGCTGGGTCTTTCAGCATGACAATGATCCCAAACACACCACCCAGGCAACGAAGGAGTGGCTTCGTAAGAAGCATTAATGTCCTGGAGTGGCCTAGCCAGTCACCAGATCTCAACCCCATAGAAAATCTTTGGAGGGAGTTGAAAGTCCGTGTCTCCCAGCAACAGCCCCAAAACATCACTGCTCTAGAGGAGATCTGCATAGAGGAATGGGCCAAAATACCAGCAACAGTGTGTGAAAACCTTGTGAAAACTTAGAGAAAACATTTGACCTCTGTCATTGCCAACAAAGGGTATATAATAATTTTTGAGATGAACTTTTGTTATTGACCAAATACATATTTTCCACCATAATTTACCAATAAATTCATTAAAAATCCAACAATGTGATTCTCATTTTGTCTCATGGTTGAAGTGTACCTATGAGGAAAATTACATTATTATTTTTAAGTGGGAGAACTTGCACAGCTGGTGACCTACTAAATTCTGTCTTGACCCACTTTAAATGTTATTGCTATATTTCCCAAATGTTGTTTTCTACTGTCTGTATTCAGAGTCGCTACATTCTGCAACTCCCAATACTCTTTCTTTTAATGCAGTCCCAGAGAAATTGAGCTCAGGAGAAAAGTGAAATAAATACAGGCATCGCTTTTGAGCAACAGAGGAACACATGGACTGACGTGGACCTAATATTGCAACAGATAAGCTATACATGATATATACCTAGTAAGATTCCCAAATAACAGTTTCTTTATCCAACACCAGTAAACTAGTACAGGCGTACCAAAACTGTTTGTTCACTCCATTATATTTATACTGCGGGCAGGAATTCCAAGCCACACAATAAAAATACACTATTGCCAAACGAGCATTTTATTAGCCAGTTACCTGCTAATGCCATTTAGAGACGTGAAACAATTGATTTTGCTATTTGCCTTGGGCACATAAGTGGGCTGAACAAACAACTCCTTTAAAATAACATACAATGTTAGTCTGCAACTTACCACAATAGCTCTTTATCTAAATGTAGCCCATGTAAATTAAAAATACAAAGTCGCTAGTCTATGATCCCATAGTTCTATCATCTCATATTGTTTTATTGATTAACTCATCAAGGACAATAACTGTTGTAATAGGCACCTATATAAACACATATCAGACCCTCTTATCTGGAGAGCTGCAGGGAGTGCATTTTACTCAATGAATCAAAAGCTTGTCATTGTCACGTTGCTGGAGGTAGGACACTGGCGCAGAGACGTAGCGGTGGAAATAATCCACGTTTCATTAATGAAAATAAAGAACAAAACAATAGCAGCTTCCTGTGACTTGAGCAATGACTAAACAGTAACCAAAAAACAAAATGATCCACACAGAGGGTGGGCAAACATTCACCTACATGGGTTCCCCAATTGGAGGCAAAGATCTACACCTGCCTCCAATTGGGGAAACCAAACTTAAATAGAGATGCCTAGAGGCACCTCCTTTCGTGCTTTCCTGAATACGGCCCCAGCCCAGTGCAGAGATGGCTAGGGGCATAGCCAGGACATGACAGTCATGGTATTTTCTTTTGATGTTTTAGGTTAGAATGGGGTTCAGGTGGGGGCCTGTAAACATAAAATATTCTGAAAGATGGTTAGACACAACCAAATACTTGTATCACTATAAAATAATTCCCTATTTCAACCAAAGGTAGGCAACTTGAATAAGCAATGGCATAAGGTAGTCGATGTGACTTGGCTAGAGATGTTATCAAGAAACATTAATCAGAGGATGTTATTCATGCAGAGCACATATGTTGTTTGTTTAATCCACTATTAGAATATATGCTTTGGTGAAAACCTTAATACTTAGCTTAGAAAATATATTGACCACTGCCCATGGCTTTCCATATAAAAAATGTTGTGTTCATGGGAGCATGTTTATCGATGAAATTAGTAAACTTCAGAATAAAATAAATTCCATGCATCAACCAGAATTTACTGGAATCTATACCAGTTAATAGCAATGATATTTTAGCATTGTCTCAGAAAACTTAAAATTCTACTTTTTTACAGACACAAAATGCATGAGTGATAACTTAATCAGATTTTATTATCCATTCTGTGTTAGTGATAAGTATCCAATCCAACAAAAAACTGCTAATCCACTGCTAATCCAGTAGCTTCATTAAATAACCGAGTGGGATTTACACTAACAAGTCAATTCTTATCACTGGTAGAACAGCATTTAAGCCAGTTACTATGAAAGTGACCCATGAAAATAATGTCAGTATGCCTCAAGAGAGTTAATAGTTGACAAAATACACTTTGTAGAGTCATTCTAGCAGAGGGAGAACAATTAATGTCACCACTAGCAAAATGTTTGTTGTCATGAAGAATATTACTAGGAAAAAAGGCATTCAAAATGAACCGGCTCAACCTTTGAAATGACACATTCAGAGACAAAACCAGTAGCAACATACTGTATGTAGACACTACAGCTCCTCTAGAAGCCCTGTTAGCTCTATTCAGATCAAATTCACCATAATTGATTTGACTATGTAATCATGCATCGGTAATAGTGATAGTAACCTGGGTTTGTAACATTATAATGTATTACTTTTAAAACTTGAACTGAATCAGTTGTACATATGGAAAAAAACAAGGCAGAGAGATGTGGTTGGGACATTGGAGCAGCAAGCAAGACAAACACAGATAAACACCATATGTATACACACACACACACACACACACACACACATCTAAACATAAAAATGGGGCAGCTAAACGTATTAAAGCAAATTACCGCAGGCCTAAACTGCTACGAAGCCTACATTTGGGTGCAAAGAGAGATCCCTGCATATTCTAGGTCAAATGAAATGGATTATTAAAATCATAAGAAAATAATGTATCACTTGGCAAACCAAATGTGGAACTACATAATAATTTCACTCACCAACAAACCTCATGTGGAGCAGGACATGTGTTTGTTATTATCACCTTCAGCTGTGTTTCTGATCACTGTCCTAATTAAGATCCTCCTTCCCTTTGGTTTCTTGTCGGTCATTATTTTGTTTGCAAAATGCTGCAATGTAGCTTCTTTTTTCACAAAGTTAAATTTTTGTAACCTTTTAGTTATTTATAGGAACTCCTCTGTTTTCCCTGCACGGATGTCTTGCCTCGTGTTTTCAGTGTAACGGTGGGGTAGCCCAAGAAGACATTCAAGCCCAAATTAGTGAAATTAGTTTGGGGTTGGGGGGGATTTGAATGAATCCTTCTTTCTATGTCAGGAAAAGGTCAGGACCAACCAAATGATGATGGCCTATGGAATATTCCATATAAATGTTTGTGAAAATGTAAAACTCATTTTGATAATAATGTAATGGAATACTGCCTGTCTTAAGTTAGTTTCATGGTTTTATTACTGTATATACAGTGAGATTACAGTATTTGAATCTGAGCATGTCTTCAATTGACAAATGTGCCCTACAGACGAAGGCATTCATGAAAGGTGCAATTACTTCATCATAGATATTCCTTATCTGTTTGATGCCCAAATCCCTTGCAGATGGAGAATCCATGTGCCTTTGAGTTTCTATTAGTCAAACTTAATAAGAGTGTTTGCTGAATGACACACATTTTAACCACCTACAGTAAATAAAACTGACCTTTGGCATTTGCCAGGAGTTCGTTGAGGTTCCTTTGGTATTTCTTGAGTTCAGAGGATAAGAGGTCTTTCTGGGCTGTAAACAGATGTAATTTACACCTAATTAGAAGAGAGTCTACAGAAATGTTTGCATTTAATTCAAGCCACAATGCTGGGCACTTGAGAAACCAAATATTTCCTAACACATGAAACCTAGCATACCACAGCGAAGTGTTAACTATACACAGCGTAACACTACCCTCAGTATCTAATTAATTCAATAAGTAAAAGGCTTGCATTGTGCTGACCTGATTTAGTCACAATGTGTTGAAATGTGCAACCTGTGTAAACCAGGCCTAAGATGGCCACTTTCCTGGTTACAGTGTATTGCTCTGAATTACGATCCCTTTTACACACAGGGCCATGTGGGTTTGGATTTAGTTTCCCTTACTAATAACAACCTTAATTTCAAAACTGCTTTGATAACTTGTGTTATCCTTGACTAAATTTTCTAACAAAAAATCCTTGACTAATTTGTTTGATCTGAAACATTTAAATGTGACAAACATGGTAAGAAATTAGAAATAGGAAAGTTGGCAAAAACGTTTTCAAAACACTATACATGTTTTGGGGCAGCAAAGTATTACAGTATCATACATAATAATAATAAGCAATTATTATATAAATATAATCTTTACTGAGAGTATTTCATAAAAATTTCATCAAACATTGATCATTATTATTTTCACCAGTTAAATTGTCCTTCATCTGGGCAAAGAGTTCTTCAGAAAGAGCCTTCTCAGCTTGACAATCATTCATGCTGTAGCAATCTAGAACAAAGGGAAGGATATTTTATGTTTTACATTTTAAACTGTCTAGCAAACTTGAATTCACTGGATGTGGCTGACTTGGTATTTACTTTCACACCATTTTTAGGTTTACTGTATTACTCAGCATTGTTGCAAATCACGTACAAGTTCCATAAGAACCTGATATGCTAATACCAGGATTTGCTAATTTTGTGGATTTGTAACCACGCCAACAAAGCAAAGTACAGCTCTCTTTGGTTCATATGAAAAGGGGCAACGCAGTGAAAGGGTTCTGTACTTACAGAGGACTCTCAGAGCGATGGACAGGACTAGTAGTACAACCCAGAGACACACCAAGGTCACCAAAATGACCTTAACAGATCCTTTCTCTGGGGGAGCGGCTTCAGCAGAACCACACTTGCTTTCTGGAAAGTAAGTGAATATCAGAGTATAAATATTTGGGATGAAGTGTGTAAACAGTATTGTGAAAAAGTGTTTGCCCCCTACCTGATTTCTTATATGTTTACATGTTTGTCACACGTAAATGTTTCAGATCATCAAACAAATTCAAACATTAGTCAAAGATAAACTAATGGTTTAATTTTTGAACTGAAAGTTGTCATTATTAAGGACAAAATAAATCCAACTCCACATGTGTACCTTGTGTAAAAACCTGTCTTCGTCAGATCCCATTAAACCACTGTACACAAAAGTGGTGTTGTTTTGTCAGGATTTACAGTTTGGAAGCTCCTGAATTTCTCTTGCTTGCTCCTTGTTCACCATTATTAAAGCCATATGCAGGGCTGTGGGATCAAGGACTGCACAGCAATCATGGGTCTGGATTGGATGTAAAAGGGCACAGTCCATTGTTGTTAGCAAACATTTCTCTCCTCGTTCGTCTTCCTCTGTTGGGGCAGGGGGGTCCGGTTGCCTTTCCCAAACACCAGACATGTTTATGAATATGACTTTTCCATGCGAAGAGAGTAGAAACCACCCTTTTTAAGGTACCAACGTCCTCCCAACTTTCCCCTCAGCCAAGACATTTGCGATTAAATGTGCATTGAACGTCTTTGTAGCATTTTAATGTTACTTGTGGCAAAAAAAGTAGTTTAAAACGTGTTCGCGAGAGCTAACTAAAAATTAAAACAATAATGTCAGAATTCCGGAAGTCTGTCCCTCTGTATGAAGTGACATTTATATATTGTTGGAAGCCCAACTAATTCCACTTGCCACTGCCCCTAGTGGTATGGAGCACTTCGATTTTGAGCAACATGAAATGCAGCGTTTCTGTAAATGTTGTTGTGGTTTGGGCTGATGCTGTTGGTTTCTGGGCTGATGCTGTTGTGCTGTGACCTAATGCTGTTGTGTTTTCACTAAATGTTGTTATGTTGTGACTAGTTAATTGTATTCTAAAATGCAGCATTTTTATAAATGTTTCACTTTGGTTAATGTGTTTTTGTTGTTGTGTTTTCAACTTTAGTTTGCCTCGCTAATGTTGTGTTTTGCACCCATGGGCCACCGGATTGATGCCCCCCGACCAATAAAATATCCAACAGACCAAAATCTAAATGTATGATTTGTAATACGGGAAAATAACAGAATTGATTGGGATTTTGAATATCTCCAGAAGAGTTACAGGGAGAGGTACAGAGGACAAATGTTCAGGGCACTTGAGTGCATTTATCAACACATAACATTGACAAGACATCAAAACCAAAAGAAAACCTCTTTAGGAAGAGATCCAGTGTTGGCTGGGATGGCTTCATGGTGGTGGTTAAAGAAAAATGGGTGGAGGCAGTCATTCTCTCCCCCCTCCCTTCTCACTCACCCTCATGCCCCCCCTCACTCCCCCAGTTGCAACACAGTCTCTTCCATTGTGGCTCCTACCTCATCTCCTACATGCTCCTCCCTCTGGGCCTAATGATGTTCCTCCAAATGAGGGCTGATTGGGAGCAGATATGTCACTCTATGTTTCACTTTTCATTGTTTTTCGAGTAAACATTTATTTTGGATGAAATACGCAGTTTGTAGTACAAGTGTAAAGAGTGTTTCATAAAAATGAATGAAAACAGTGGTTGTAATGTATAATTAGATGTATAAATGCAAAATAAGTGACTATTGTCTCTACGTTTTTTTCAGTTTACTTCCAAAACCTACAGAAGTACTGCTTTGCCGTAAATCAGTTGTTCTCAAACTGTGAAATACAGTAAAGGACAAGTCTTACCTTCAATAAAAACACATCCTTTTGCCCCAGCCGCTTGTTTCGGATTTCGGATTAATGTCACATTCGCGTAAATAGGTTCCCCAGACATCTCCACTTCAAGTACTCTGTCAGAGTAAAGACCATGTATTAATATAGTCCTCATAGATCACATATGCTCTTAGTTCATACAGGATGTTATGCAATCAACACACACTTGCGTACACAGCCCATGAGAATGGAAAATGACGTTTGGGAGGTGAAATGCTAACCAGAGGATGTTTTCAGTCCCTTTTTTCCCCTGGTCTTCATTTGAACAATATAATGGGTTTATCAGGACACAACACATTTACACACAAATACCACAGATTTTTCATAAAATGTATGTAAGCATTCAGTGCTGTTTACTGAGTAGCTCGGGCTGGTTCTCCCAATCAAGAAGGCCCGCTCATTGTTTGTTACATTTCTAATGTGCTACTTCTCTGCTTTCATTCTTTTACAGAAAAGCACAACTAAATTCAACCTAAAAAAACTAGGTCTGGTTTTTGGTTGACTTCTATATAACTGAAGGACACTATGTTTGATCAGTTTGTGTGAGAACAGGAGTTGTGGACTCATTTGCTAGAATTGTATGGCTATTTAATGTTATTTTTCTAGTCCTTACACACTTTGCCAAACTAAAATGGCTGAGTTTACTTCCAGGCTCACTGCAATCTGTAGTGCCTGAAATGGTCTACACAGGAACATCCAGAAGTTCATATTGTTATCCGTTCTTTAAGCTTCAGTAGTTTGGCAGCATAGATGCAAAGTGGCTGACAAAACCATCAGCAAGATATTTTGTCTTGTAGAGGTTACAGGTTTGAATCCCTGATTAGGCATCTTTTTATTAATAATTGTTTTAAATAACTGTTATCTTTTAATAACAACAACAATCCATATGAGCAACTTTCTGTATTCTTTGGAGAGAGAGAGTGGAAACAATGACCTGTTAACATTGTAAGTCTCAAGCTTAAATAAAGGCTCTCCCCTGACTTTCTGGTTGCAGAACTTTTGTTCTTGGACATCACCAGAACAGGAAGCTAACACAGAGTTCTAATGTACTAAACAATGCTTTTTAACTAGTACACAAACAAAATGAAGGTAGGAAAGAGTAATAACACAGCACACACACACACACACACACACACTCACACACACACACTACAGAGGCACCAAATACCAGTATTAGTCAGGATACAAGGCGAGGGAAGGTGTGGGAGTGAATGAAGACATTGCCAAAATTTAACAGCTTTAAAGGGACAAAATCATGAGTTCGATGACGTCTGAAACTTTGTTTGACCAGGTTCTTTATCAAATCTGAATGCAGTTCACCAAAGAACACCAGTGACCAAACACTTATTCAACGTGTTTGATACTCTGGAGCATCCGTACATTTCCAGACTGATGTTCATGTGGTCACTGGGTTGACTTTTTCTCTTGCGGGTATTAAGGTTTTGTTGAAAACAAAACCTCAGCCTTTCTTCATCAACTTCCTCTTTTATTGAGCTTAACCTTTTCGGTGGTCTTCATTATTCATTCATCCTTACCATTACTTCTAATACACCGATAATGACTGAGAAATGGGCTGGTGGCAGTGAACCCCACAGAAATATGCATCGCTCTTGGTTAAACATAACATATCTAAATCAAACATGTCATATAGTTTGTCCAGCAGTTGTCCTTGCTCTGCACTGTGTTGAAAAGCTTTGAGTAATAATGCGTTTCTTAAAAATGAGCCTCAATGGTTCAGAAAGCCTGTTTCGCATCCCTACCAACCGCTGCTCTGAAGTACAACATACATTGAACAAGCAACATGAGAAAATAACGCACAAATACATGGGAGGCAGAGTGAACAGATAAACACATTCTAATGATGGGATAGGGAACAGGTGCATGTAATGACAAGACAACAGTCTGGTGGATGATGAAAAAGGAGGTGGGGATATTTTGTATTCACATAACATTCTATTTTAGCACAACCAAATTGCATATTTCATTTGAGATTATATTATTAGTCAGTAATCAATTCGAAGATTTTTACTGTGAATATTTGAGCAACTTCTGACTGAAGTGGTGTCACCTCTGCTTGGCAGTTTTCTATAAGTAATAGTATTAAATTGCCACAGATAATTCAGTGGAAGCTGTGAGAGGACAAGGCATTCTTGTCAAATGTATTCATTAGTGTAGCTTTCTGAGAACCTGGCATTTGCAACAGTAGGGATTTGCATTTGATTCCCCATGAGGGCCGGAACAAACAAGAATGAAAATATATGCACTCAACCCTGTCAAATACTAGTCTGCTCTTTGCCGAATTAATATGTTGGTCTATTTTAAAACAGAAAAATATCACTGAAACAAAGAAACTGTGACGACCACGCCATCCACTGCCCATCCTCCCCCTGCAGGAGGCGGGCTTCGGCGTTCGACGTCACCGGCCTTCTGACACCATCGCCTCATCTCATCAACTCATTGCACCTGTTGTCCCGTTTAGCACACCTGATCATCATTAGTCATTCCCCTCAGTATATATGTTCCCTCTGCTCCCATTGTCTTTGTGTGTT
>JACXGJ010017073.1:0-11587 GCA_016801105.1 Esox niger
GTTCTTCTCTCCAGTCCTTTGTCTTAAATGATTCGACTGGTTCTTCTCTCCAGTCCTTTGTCTTAAATGATTCGACTGGTTCTTCTCTCCAGTCCTTTGTCTTAAATGATTCGACTGGTTCTTCTCTCCAGTCCTTTGTCTTAAATGATTCGACTGGTTCTTCTCTCCAGACCTTTGTCATACAAAAGGATATGAGGAATGAGCCAGTCAAATCATTTAAGACAGAGAAATGTTACGCCACCCTGAAAATAGACGGGATACATCTTAGGACACAACACTTTCTAGAACATTACATCAGAAATGTTATACACATATAATTAAATAAGAAGAATAGAGAAATATACAGTACCAGTCAAAAGACTGGATACACCTACTCACTCAAAGGTATTTCTTCATTTAAACTTTTTGTACATTGTAGATTAAAAGTCAATGAATCAAAATGATGAAATAATACATTGGTTTAACACTTATTTTGGTCACTACTCAATCAAAATACATGAATATTTTAGATTATTCTAAGTAGCTAGAATATGCCGTAATGAGCGCTTTGCACGCTTTTATTTAGCAATGTTGGCAGCTTTTCCTTCCCTTGTCACACTTCCTTCGGTCAAAGTATTCCCAAACTATCTCAATTTGGCAGAGATCGGGTGACTGCGGAAACCAGGTCATCTGATGTGGTACCAACCCTTGTGGGTCAAACAGCCCCTACACCTGTTAGGTGAAACGTATTTCAGGTGAAACAGGTGGAGAGAATGCCAAGAGTTGTGCAAAGCTTTCATCAAGGCAATGGGTGGATACTTTAAAGTATCTACGCTAAAATGTGACATTTAGATCCCTTCAAAATGTTTGGTTGCTACATGCTGTACAGTAAATGTTCATAGTTCTGATGAATTCACTAGTATTTTATATATCGTGGAAAACAGTACCGCCTAAGAAAGTCCCTTGAATGAGTAGGTGTCCAAACTTCTGAGAGGTCCTCTTAATGTACCTTTATACATTTTGTAAAACAACAAATATCTGCGTAATGCAGAACAACATCCTCATCACAAGGCATTGGTAATGAAACCCAGACAGCGACCAATTAGAAACCAGAGCCACATTCAGCGGATAGACAACAAGTGTCAAACCAGTTCTGTGGACTGACTGACTGACTACTCGTTGTTTAATAGTGTAGTGGTTAGCGAAGCAGACCAGACCTCCTCACAGGCAAAGTGAAGGACGCATTGTGAATTATTCCATATAGACAAAAACCTTGCTGGCTAAAACCTTCAGTATCTACATTATAGTTAGTCTGAAATAAAACAGTAATATTGCGACTGTTTCTTGGGGATTTTCGAAGTACGCATAGACAAACATTTGCTGGCTGCAACATACAGTAGTTACGTTATAGTAAGCCTTAACTAAAACTGTACACAGTTATATTGCGACTGTTTCTGGCATGTAAAGTCTTCAGTCATGCTAGCAATTGCTCAAGTTTTATGAATATTCCTAGGAACGGAGTAGATACTATTAAGACAATTTCTGGCTAATAAGCTGATAAAACAGCTAGTGGCAAAAGGATTTGTTCATGTTAGACACAAGACGTAGTAGTGACACCTGTTAAATGTGGATCTCTGTGGTGTAGTGGGTAACAACACAGCCTTCCATGTAAGCAACCAGGGTTCAAATCCCGAGAGGGCAATACTTTCTATTGCAGGCCGGCTGAACTAGGCTTGCCTGGTTTCTTGTTTTTCGCTGTTTTACTGTCACTCCTACTGCCTAAACATGTTTTCTTCTGGCAATAGTGGTAACCACATATTGATGCCAACAAAGCACCTTGTGAATTGGATTGGGAGAAGGGAAAGAAAGGTAGATAGCGATAGAAAGATATGGTATAAATGAGAGGCAGAGAACATGAGGTTTTCTCACTGTCCCTCGTGTAACCACGGCCCATTACGTCAAGAGCCGTTGTTGGGTTTTTCTGTGTCTTTGTCGAAGTGTGTTTCTGTGTGTTTGTCTCTGTGTGTGTGAATGTGCGTGAGACAGGAAGCCCAGATGACTCAGTTTCTGCACAAAATCGAATTACTGTCCGTCACTCTCCCCCACCTCGACACACACATGCACACACGCACACAGACACACGCACGCACGCACGCACGCACGCACAGACACACACACACACACACACACACACAAAACTAAGAGAGGAACAAGTTCCAGAAACAGAAACATTTCTCAGCCAGTTCCTCCGCAGAACTACAGGAGATAACAGGCCAGATAAAAGTTGACTGAAACATTCAGACACCCACGTGTTTTCCTTCAAACACATACCTTCTGGAGGGTGACCAGAACTCTTTCCCTTCAAAAGAAATACGCCTTTTCTTTAACCTCTGATCTTAAACGACATTAGAACCCCAACTTTAACCTCAAAAGGCCATTCATAGTGTAGTCTGGCACAATGTCCTCAGTAGTCATGAAATCAGAAGGACTAGTCAATCAGGACAGTCATTTATATTGTCCTCCATTCCCATCCACCAGATCTACTCTACATGGCCAAAGATATGTGGACTTGGGTACCTCAGAATACAACCCAGCACACAGCCATGGAATCTCCACAGACAAACCCTGTCACAGTAGCCTGTACTGAAGTTCATCCAGGCACAGACATGGGATGCCACCTTTCCAACTAGTGACAGTAAGATTCCTGCCCTGCTAGAGTTGCCCAGGTCCACAGCCAGTTACTGTGAAGTGAAAACATCTATGAGCAACTCCGGCGCCGCTCTGAATTGGTGGGACGCGAGTTCCCAGAAACGGCTCTGTCAAAGGCCAAAGCGCCTAGCGTGTAAACCGCCTAGCGTGTAAACCGCCTGTCCACCGTTGTAACACCCACAGCCAAAGTTTGGTGGAGACGTAATAAAGGCCTGGGTTTATTCTTTATGATGCTGCTTAAGACAACTGGTTGTATACAGTAGCATACAGTAGCGAATAACTAACGCTACTGCATGCAATGATGTTCTAGATGATTCTGTACATTAAAGGGTGGGACCATATATGAGTTTCATGCCACCATTATCCTGGCCAAAGTAATTCCAATTTACGATTTTATCCGATCAACAACAATAGATGTCATTTCATATCGGTACTGACCTGAGGGTGCATGCACTTCCGTGCGCATTTTATGGGACTAATTAGCTAAGGATAGGCCCTATTTGATGTGTCGATTCTTTATAACAACTTTATAATTCAGCATTACAGCTCCCCGTTATGTTGTATGTACTGATGACTCCCCGTCATCATGTACTGTGCAGCAGATCATGCAGATTGACAATGTTATTTTGACCCTCGAAAATGATATTTTATTCATCTTCTCTTAATTTTCAGCTGGAAAGCGTTTACAATAAGCATACGACATAAACAAAATCTGGATGCATTTCTCGTAATTATCCAACAAAAATGAAGATCTGATTATCCCTGATCCCTTGCCAATTTTGGATCGGATATGGCCAACTTTAGATATCAGATGGATTGGGTATTGATTTTCCAACAAGACTGATATTTTGGGTATGGGATAAAATGGCACGGATCCAGTGGGCAGGGATATGTATTTTGTGATCCCAAGAGGATGTCGGCCTTTGGACACTTTCTTGGCGGACAGTGAACCACATTCAAGTGGTTCTGAGACGTTTCTTCTTGCGGATCCTCCGGGAAGAGACCAATAACAGGCTGATTGAAGTAATAGGTATTTTCATTATTTAAGATTACATTCTTGCAAAGAAGAGTTTGGAGAAATGAAATATAAAATCTAGGCTATACAATGCAATTAGTGAGATATGCGCCCCAGCAGTTACAAAAAAAGGTAGTCAGGAACACTTTGGTGACTAGCAAGAGCTTTTTCAAGTCAGTCTGAGGATCAGGGGTGAAAATAGATTTAAATACTTACCGTTATTTCCATGCACATTTATGTGCCTTATTAACTAACCATCTGATGTGTTGATTCTTCATAATAACTTTAATTATTCATTATTACAGCTCCCTGTTGTGCACATCATGTATTGTGCAGATCAGATAGATAGTCAGTGTTATTTTGGCCCGAGCAAATGATATTCTATTTGTATTCTCCTGTCACTTTCACTTTCCTGTCACGTTAGCAATTAGTCTGCAATATAAACAACATTTTAAATAGAAAACTGAGCGATCTATGTATAATGTCAATCTTATTCATATTTTCTAAAACTTGCAGGTAGTTCTTTTCCACATGCACGTCTGGTAGCTGCATGTGTTCTATGATAAATATAACTGGTTTGTTTGAGCGTAACATTGTTGACAACTGATAACAGCAGGCATGGGCAACTGGAGGCCCGCGGGCCACAGGCAACCCTCTGACAAACGTAGTAAACAGTAAAAGAAATATGAAGTGTTTTTTTTTTTACCTTATATTTGTTTTAAAGTTAGTATTGGACCCACAAAATCAATGCAGGAAACACAACATGAAAGGCCTGAAATCATTTCTTGCATGTTTACACAAAAAAACAATAATTTTAGGGTCCATGAAAGCTGTTGTGTTGTTTTTATTAGTGTAGCTGAGAGTGTGCAGATGTTTGAGCCATAAAACACGTGATGACACCTATTACAGAAATATCAAAGTAGTGAAAACATCCGCAGACATACAGAGTTCAAAGGGTTCACGCGTTTAATTACACGGCAGCCAACATGCTGAATCCCGGGAGAGATGAGCAGAGCGGGAAAACGGCACGTTGTTCAATATTTTAAAATTGCCCAGATATACGCGAACTAGCATCAGACCTAGTTTACTTATAATTTATTTGTTAATAAGTTAATCAGCGGGCCCCTAATGATCAGTACATATCCGTGCCCCCCCATCCAGGTAGCCAATTTCCAGGCTTGCAGGTATTTTCCGCGGTAATGGAATAGACAGGAATTTGCATATAGCGGGAAGTGGAGACGTGATGCTTTTTATTCTAGACTACTAAATGTAGTGGTTAGACTAGTACTCTTGTAAAGGAACTGGAAAACTAGTTTATTCTTTATATCATTACAATAGAAACCCAACTCATAACTACATTAAAATAATTTAACATAGATTAAATTATATTTGTTGGCATATTACAACCTGAGATGAGATGTGCGCTCTACTTGTAAAATAAAACAAGCAGTCAGGGAAACTCCAGCGACTGGCATAACTTTTTCAAATCACTCTTGTTGCGAATATCCCGATAATGGAATTTCGCCACAAATTCATAATCGTAAGCATTTTCCATAGCAATTAGTACTAAAACCATCTATCGCCCCATCCCGACTGTATATCCACAATTAATTATTCTCTACTAAAGACAGAGAAGAACGAATTTGTTTGACACGAATTGTTTGGAATTTTTCACCATTATTTTCAGTATTAATCAAACTGCTTCTATTCTTTTGTAGAGTTTTTTCCCCTTTGGAAAATTGAGAAATCACAATGGGACATGTGGCAGGGGATCTCTACATGACCCAGAAGCATATCTGAGGGAAAAATAGGTTTGTCCAAATTAAAGTAAATCTTATATACTTTAATCCAGACACTTTCCTTAAAAGAATACACCTTATTTTACAGAATATTATGTTGAGAAAAGACAATGGTGAAAGTGGTTTTAGGCACTTGGATAGAGACGCAACAAGCTCGGGACACCAGTATTTGGGTACTTTCACCTATTCTCAGCAGAACTTCTGAAGCTCCGTCAGGCTGGATGGAAAATGGCACCTAACAGACATCTTTCAGATCTCTCCAGAGATGTTCAGTAGGGTTCAAGCTCTGTTCATCTTTACCTCCATCTATCACTGCCGCTGAAAAACATCCCCACAGTGTTGGTGATAAGAGGTGCCTGTTCCCTTCAGACAAGATGCTTGGCATTCAGGCCCAAGACATCAGTCTTGGTTTCATCAGACCAGAGGGTTTTGTTTCTCATGGCCTGAGAGTCCGATAGGTGCGTCTGGCAAACTCCTAGCATGCTGACATGTGGCTTTTACTGAGGACAGGCTTCTGTCGGGCCCCTGCCATAAAGGCCTGATTGGCAGATTTCTGCAGAGACTGTTGTCCTTCTGGAGCATTCTTCCCACTCCACACAGGAACTCATGAGCTCTTGTCAGAGTGACCACTGGGTTATCCCTTACTCCCATGATTTCTCAGTTCGGCTGGTCGGCCAGCTCTAGGTAGAGTTTTGGTGGATCCAAACTTCTTCTACTAAAGTATGATGGAGGACAATGCGTTCTTGAGGACATTCAATACTGGAGAAATAGTTTGGTACCCTCCTCAGATCCGGGCCTTGACACAATCCTGTCTTGGAGCTCTGAGGACAATTCCTCCCATGTGATGGCTTGGTTTCTGTTCTGAAATGCACTCTCAACTTTGAGACCTTGTATGGACAGCTGTGTGCCATTCCAAATCATGTCCAATCATTTGGATTTACCACAGTCGGATTTAACTCAAATTTCGTTTTAGGAAAATCTCACAGATTGATCAATGAAGACAGGATGCAGCTGCGTTCAGTTTTGACTGTGTCATAGCAAAGGGTCTGAATACTTATGGAAATCATATTTCAGTTTTTTGTATCTTGGTTCTTATGGGTTATTGTGTGTAAATTGTTTCAAAACAAAATGTGGATTACGTGATGGGCTCAGAATGCTCTACACATTTGTCAAACATTCAGACTGAGCAACACAGCGCTGTTTTTTTATCCCTGATAGCCAAACAAAAACATCACTTTTTTTTTACGGATCAAACACCCACAGTGATTCAGTGCTTTATCTAGATAGTCAGATGGGAAGAGCAAACAGCCTAGCAACAGAAAGTATACTTTACTCAATTAATTTCATTGGTCAAGCCAATGCTAGAACGAAGATCACAAATAGTAACTCACAGCGGTGAAGTACACACACAGACTACACACACAGACTACACACACAGACTACACGTCAAGGCCAAGGTGTAAATTCCACTGCTGGTATGTCTGTTAATCTTCCTCTGCCTCCAATCTGGACCGATTTGCACCAGCTATACCAGATCAGATGCTTGCATCTCAGAAGTGTGTGGGTGTGCATGCACGTGGGAGAATATGTCGGTCACCGTGTTTGAATGGGGTAAGGTCATGCCTTAAGGCAGTGGTTTTAAACCCTGGTCCTAGGCACACCTGCTTGTTTTAGATCTCTCTCTGCCGTTCCATACCTGATGTTGCTCATCAAGGACGTGATAACGAGCTGATCATTTGAATCAGGTGTGACAGAGCCGGGAGAGATCTAAAACATGCAGGGCAGTGCCTCCAGGACCAAAAATACCGCCTTAAGGGTTTGGTTCAGGGATCAGGTTTAGGCATAAAGGTTAGGATATTGAGGTTAATCTTAGGGTTACAGTAAGTCGACAGTAGTAATGTACTACACGTCTGTGTGTGTGTGTGTGTGTGTGTGTGTGGTTAGGGTGTCTACCTTTTGCTCCAGTCTCCAGTAAAGAGGTTAAAGTGTCTTGCTGCTCGCCAGACTCCATGGACACACTCCGCTCTCTCTTCGTCTTCATCATCCCCCCAATGCCGCTCACTGATTGGTTGACTGCCTTGAGACCAGGGTTGCCAGGAGAGATTTGATTGGCT
Source organism: Esox niger (assembly GCA_016801105.1). NCBI lineage: Eukaryota > Metazoa > Chordata > Actinopteri > Esociformes > Esocidae > Esox > Esox niger. Next base: position 7,617 of record JACXGJ010017073.1, read on the forward strand.
TTGAGCCCATGGTTACCTGCCCCCAGACCCTTATTGGCCCCCTGGGTCACATTCGGGAGCTGAGATTGGCTGTCGCTGCTCACTTGCTTGCCATGATTGGTTAGCTTATTGTCAGGGTGCATTTGATTGGCTGGCGAGGGAGGTGGGGGTCTGGGGCAGTGGTACAGATGCTTGTGGTGGCCGTCCGTCTGTCTGTCTGTCCAACTGGAAAAGTCCCACTGCTTACCTAGGCAGCTGATGATAACAGGAGAAACAGTTCTCCATCAACTACTGGACTCAGAACCACCCTACCACTGAAACAGCCGGAGGTCAAACATCTGGCCCACAGGACCACCATCTTAGGACAAGTAAAGTCACAACTGGCCTTTTATTCAGACCCCAGCCATCGACTTTCAAAACCTGTGCAGTAAATTCCTGGAGAATCCAAAGAGTCCTAGATGACTCCTGAGGCCCAAGGACATCAGGGCAAATAATCTACTGGACACCTAAACAAAGGACCTGAACTGAACCTTGCTTTAGAAACGTTCACTGAATTAAAAAAAAAATTAATTGCCTTAAGAAACTACAGCTCTGGAAAAAAGTAAGAGACTACTCCTATTTTTTCATAAAACAGCATGTTTACGTGTATGGCAGCCATTCCATTCCAGTGCCTGTTCAATTCCAACACGGATGCACCTCATTTTACGAAGTACTGATTAGGTGAATTCCTGAACCAAATCTGTTTTAACTAGGAAAAGTATAAAAACAAACTGCTGTGGTTCCCTATCTTCTTGCAATAGGACCAGCTGGATGGCAAAAACAGTGCCAGTAGTACCTCAAAGGTAATTCAATATTTTTTTTTAACTATCATGATAACAAAATAAATCAAAAGAAATGCTTTGAGTGAGGAAAAGAAGGGTTAAATCCTGGCTGTACTGTCAGGGGGATACAGTGAGCATCAGGATGCTTCCATCCTGAAGATATGGCGGTTCATAAGAACAAGGTCAAGCAACAGCCATGGAGGACAACAAAGCTACAGACTGGAAGTAGGGGAAAACGACTGTCCACTGACCGTGATGACAGTCAACTCATTTGAATGTCACTCAACAACCGTAGGATGACATCAAGTGACCTACAGAAAGAATGTCAAACAGCAGCTGGGGTGAAGTGCACGGCAAGGACGGTTCGAAACAGGCTCCTAGGAGCAGGGCTGATGTCGCACAAAGCTAGAAAAAAGCCCTTCATCAATAAGAAGCAAAGAAGAGCCAAGCTGAAGTTTGCAAAAGACCATAAGGATGGGACCTTAGAGGGATAGAGCAGGTCATCTTCTCTGACGAGTCAAATTGTAAGATTTGCCTGGTCGTCTTATGGTTGGACGGAGACCTGGAGAGGCCTATGAGCCAGTGTCTCGCACCCACTGTGTCATTTGGTGGACAATCGGAGATGATCTGGAGATGCTTCAGATCTGTCTTTGTGAAGAACACATGAATCAAGCAGAGTACAAGGTTATCCTGGAAGAACACCTGCTTCCTTCTACTCTGACAATATTAGTATTGGGTTTTCCAGCAGGACAATACCCCATGCCACAAAGCCAGGGCAGTCAAGGTGTGGATGGAGGACCATCAGATCAAGACCCTGTCATGGCTTGCCCAATCTTCAGGCCTGAACCCCAATGAAAACATATGGAATTTGATCAAGAGGAAGATGGTTGATCTCAAGCCATCAAACAGTGGGTTAAAGTCACCCAACAGCAAGGGGACAGACTGGTGGAGAGCATGCCAAGACGCATGAAAGCTGTTATTAAAGAAAATGGGTTATTCCACAAAATATTTCTCAACACTTCCTAAGTTAAAATATTAGTATTTTGTTGTTGAAAAATAATACAATGCATATTATTTGAGTTATTTTGACAAGTTGTTATTTTCTACAAATAAATACTCAAATTTAAAATATTTTTCTTTGGAATTTGGGAGTAATGTTGTCAGTAGTGTATAGAAAAAAAAAAAACATTTTCATTTTACTCAAACACATACCTACGAACAGTAAAACCAGAGAAACTGATCATTAAGCAGTGGTCTCTTCATTTTTTCCAGAGCTGTAGTAATCTCAAGCCCTAAAGCAAATTGGAAATCTTTAGAAGATTCTGGTGCTGTGGAATTTGAAAAAGCATCCAGTGCAGCATGGGTCACTCCCCTCTGACCAGGGTTTTGAGAACCCAGAACATTTACTCAAAGTACACAACATTCGGCCACCGATGTTCTGCTCACCCTCCCGTCTCAACACCTGGTCAGCACTCCGACATACTTGGATGACCTCATCAAATAAGACATAGTGATCTAAAATAGGCCGGGACATACTAATAGGAAATGTCAAAGATCAAGCAATGGGGAATTCTGTTCCTCAGTTAACTAACCGGTTGCTAGAAATCCTTGATCGATAGCATTTTGAAACACTAAATGACCCAAAGTCAGTGAAGTCCCAATTCCATCACAGTGACCTCACAGGCATGATGACATACAGCAGTGGTCAGTAGGTGTCTTAGGACAACTTTCATGACAAGCTTATCTCACAAACTAAAGCTCCGTAATAACGTTCACCTTCCATTGCATTATGAAAACAAAGATTACAATGAAAAATATCCCACTGATACCTACCAAATATTAACCGGAAATGGATTATCAATACAAGTAAGAAGGAAAATCTAGTTTCTATTAAAACAAAAATAGTCCAACCTGTCAGTGTCTCAGCTCGCACACCGGGGCATGTTCCTTCTGCTAGAGCTGTCTCCTGGACTCTTTATTGACCGCAGGAAAACCTGGAGAGACGGAGAGAAATCAGTTACATTTGAAAATCCTATTTTGCGTTTGGATCCTCTGCTGCGTTGAACACACCCTCCACTATGGTCAGCTGTTGGCGGTCGTGCTCATCTGACCAAACAGAAAGGAACGTGGGAGCTGAGAGAGACTATGAAACCGCAGGCAACCGACCAAACAAGCCTTGGTGGGAGAGACTGATACACCAGCATCATTCTACTGGTGGTTAGGAGAAGCAGTTTTCATCTATTGATTTTAGCCAATCACAACCCTGCGCTGTTCCTGGCTTTTGATAATGTAAACAAACACCTGTCTATCCTGCCTAGCCTGAGCCAGCCACAAACTACAGTATTGATAAAAATGCTAATTTCCTTCGGTTATCTCTTTAACGACTGTTGTAAAATAATTTTATGTTTGGACATCCAAGTCCCTCTGCTTAGATGTCCCACCACCTCATGCTCAACATCCACAAGACAGAGCTGCTCTTCCTCCAGGGGAAGGCCTGTCCACTCCGAGACCTCTGCGTCATGGTTGACAACTTCCAGTCTTCCCATCCCAGAGTGCAAAAATCTTGTTGTGATCCTAGACACACACTCATTCACAGTCGAATATCAATATTGTGACAGGCTTCTGCGGGTTCTGTAAAACACCTGCCAGCGCCACAGGGATCAGCGCATCTGCTGATCCATAGTCACATAGAGTTTCCCATTTATGAATGGAAGGAGGGATGTTACTAAAGCAGGACACCCACACCCTCCCTTCAGAAGTCAAGTCCACGACTACAGCATGTTGGCCTCCTCACACGGACACCTGTCTATTCATATCCATCCGCCGCACTGACCAGTGCTGTGGTGTCTGTTATTATCCCTCCGTCCTGCTGATTAGTGCTGTGGTATGTCTGCTAATATCCCTCCACTTAACTGATTAGTACTGTGGTATGTCTGCTAATATCCCTCCACTTAACTGATTAGTACGGTGGTATGTCTGCTAATATCCCTCTGCCTCACTAATTGGGGCTAGAGTACATGTGTTTTAACCTGTGTTGGTTTGCATGACTGTTAGCTAAAGGGCAGAGGGGGGTAGGTCCCAGGGCACAGGGCAGAGGGGGGTAGGTCCCAGGGTAAAGGGCAGAGGGGGGTAGGTCCCAGGGCACAGGGCAGAGGGGGGTAGGTCCCAGGG
>JACXGJ010017074.1:0-11582 GCA_016801105.1 Esox niger
ATACCGAACGCCACATGGGCACGTGGCGGTAGATGATACCGAACGCCACATGGGCACGTGGCGGTAGATGAAACCGAACGCCACATGGCCACGTGCCTTGCAAAAGTATTCACCCCCTTGGCATTTTTCAAGTTTTGGATATGCGTCATTAAATTTATTGTTCATGCCCACAACTTAGAAGATGTTTTTTTATTGTGAAGCAAACAACAAATAGGACAAAATAACAGAAAAAGTCAATGTGCGTAACTATTCACCCCCCTAAAGTCAATAATTTGTAGAGCCACCTTTTGCAGCAATCACAGCTCCAAATTGCTTTGAATTAGTCTCTATGTGCTTGCCACATTTTATCACTGGGATTTTTTGCCCATTCCTCCTTGCACAACTGCTCCAGCTCCTTCAAGTTGGATGGTTTGTGCTTGTGAACAGCAATCTTTGTCTGACTACAGATTTTCTATTGGACTGAGGTCTGGGTTCCAACACATTTACATGTTTCCCCTTAAACCACTCAAGTGTTGCTTTAGCAGTGTGTTTGGGGTCATTGTCCTGCTGGAAGGTGAACCTCCGTCCTAGCCTCGAATCACACACAGAGTGGTACAGGTTTTGCTCAAGAATATCCCTGTATTTAGCACCATCCATCTTTCCCTCAACTCTGACCCGTTTCCCAGCCCCTGGCTGCTGAAAAACATCCCCACAGCATGATGCTGCCACCATGTTTCACTGTGGGGTGTTCTTTGGGTGATGTGATGTGTTGGGTTTGAGCCAGACATAGTGTTTTCTTTGATGGCCATAAAGTTCCATTTTAGTCTCGTCAGACCAGAGCACCTTCCTCCATACATTTTGGGAGTCTCCCACATGCCTCTTTGCAAACTGAAAACGTGCCATTTTATTTTTTGCTGAAAGTAATGGCTTTCTTCTGGCCACTCTGCCATAAAGCCCAACTCAATGGAACGTACAGCTTATTTTCATCCTATGTACCGATACTCCAGTCTCTGATGTGGAACTGCGGTTCCTCAAGGGTTACCTTTGGTCTCTGTGCTGCCTCTGATTAATGCCCTCCTTGCCTGGTCCGTGAGTTTTGGTGGGCGGCTGTCTCTTGGGAGGTTTGCTGTTGTGCCATGTTCTTTCCATTTGGTTTTGATACATTTGATGGTGCTCCTGGGGATCATCAAAGATTTGGATTTTTTTTATAACCTAACCCTGACTTCTCAACAACATTGTCCCTTACTTGTTTGGAGAGTTCCTTGGTCTTCATGGCAGTGTTTGGTTAGTGGTGCATCTTGCTTAGGTGTTGTAGCCTCTGTGGCCTTTCAAAAAAGGTGTGTATATGTACTGACAGATCATGTGACACTTAGATTGCACACAGGTGGACAACATTTCACTCAGTATGTGACTTCTGAAGGTAATTGGTTGCACCAGAGCTTTTTATGGGCTTCATAACAAAGGGGGGGAATACATATGCACATGCCAATTTTCTGTTTTTTATTTCTCAAAAAACAGTTTCATGTATTTATTTTTCTCATTTCACTTTTCCAACTGAGACTATTGTGTTCTGATCCATCATATAAAATTCAGATAAGAAACATTGAACTAAAGGCTGTAATGCAATAAAATAGGTAAAAAGCCAAGGGGGGGTGAATGCTTTTGCAAGGCACTGTATAATGCGGAATGGCCTAGTCAAGTGCACATTCGGAGTAAACCGAGGTAATTGGGACAAAGCAATGACAGCATGTGACTGCATTGGTAATTTTTAAGCAGCTTATATAGTGTTGGTCTCAACCACTGGTGTTGCCCCAGTCATTCAGTACCTCATAATGGCAAGGTGGAAAGGATAATGGGTCAAGCCTAAACCTAACCTTTTGTTTCTGCATTAGGATTACATGTTTTTACTTGCATAATCTACCATCAGTCTGTACCTTAGTTTCCAATTTTTAAGGTTTCAAATATTGAAATTGTTTCCTACTAAGAAATTCAACTTGTCAGTTTTTTTTTCTAGCAATTCTTTCGCTTTCCTGTTCAGGCCATCTCTTAACCTCTGTAGTAAACCCTGTTGTACTAATCGTCTGGAGGTACAGATACAGAGGTTTTGTGCTCGACTCATCTTCCAGTGGCTTTTTCCAGGGTGGCCCAGGCATACGTGAACCAGCGGAAGCTGGATCATGAGGTGAAGACTTTACAGGTGCAGGCCAGCCAGTTTTCCAAACAGACCGCTCAGTGGATCAGCATGGTGGAAGGATTCAATCAGGCCCTGAAGGTATGTTGGGGAGTTGGTGTGCATCTATCTTTGTTTCACAATACTGTGGCCTTTCAACATTAACCATAGTCTGCAAAACAATATGTTGTCCTTTAATGAGATTCCATAAGGACTCAAGGAGTGTTTTTACAAGTATACCTGAACAAGTATACCTGAAATATACTGCTAAAAGATGTCGTCATCATCATAGAATAACACCAAGTGAATAAAATTGAAAACAGCAAGACAACCTCCAGAAAGGGAAGGGTTTTGCAAGTGGTGGCCACAGACAATTGCTGTTTTCTTATCTTCCTACTGACTCTTCTGTAAAGTCTGCTGGCCATAAGTGTCTTTCTTTAAATTTGTATCAGTGGAGGTGATTGCAGTATGGGGGACATCTAAAACCCTGTGTAACAAACAGCCTCATTCTCTGTCTCTAACCTTCTGGGAAGCTTCATTTGAGGCGCATAATGATTGTGTCGAACATAAACTGAAATGAGGACGTCCTGAGGGACCGTGGCTTGGTCAGGAAGGGAGGGGTCTAAGGGAAGGTGGAGGGGGCACAGATAGAGGTCACCCCTCTTCACATTCTGCTGCTTAAAAAAAAATCACTGATGGAAGTGTGACTAGTCATGAAAAGGGTGATATTCTTTTATTTTTTATGACAAGTCTGACAGTGAGATGTCTGCCCGCCTGTGGCAGAATGGTCATTTGCTGAATAAAACTCTTACATCCGGTTCCACAGGAACAGGTTAAGCCTAGTCTCAATGGAGTTTTCTATTGTTTTGTGATCGAGTTTTGTGCTCGACTAGGCTTAATCCATGTCTGAAACCGACCCTAGATGCATTTGTGTTGAATGTCTAGGGTCATACCATCTCATTACATTTTAACTTTGATTTAACTTGCTCTTGAACAGGAAATTGGTGATGTGGAGAACTGGGCTCGAAGCATCGAGATGGACATGAGGACCATTGCAACAGCACTGGAGTATGTACACAAGGGACCTCTGACCTCAGCCTCATCGTAGACAGTTGAACTGCTGTTCGCTTTAGTAACTAATCACTAACTGAAGAGGTGATCGCCATGGATACCAGGACACTGGTCTAAAAGGATTACATCTTCTGAGGTGACCAAGGCTTTAAGGGTTTTGCCATGTTCATGAGTGACATCAGTAGATTGAACTCCGAGCATCTTATGCCTATCTGCAATGTTGTCATGTTAACACAAGGTAAACTGTCAGGGTTAGTACCAAATATATTCATTGGGTTTTCTGATAGTGTAAAAAATGGGCAACAGCCTCAAATATGGTCAGTGTGACTTGAGCAAAATGTTTTAATGATAATGATTAGCTGTTTACACAAATGTTGGAGAACAAATGATGCCTAAATATATTAAATAATTAAAAGGCAATACTAAATGAATGATTTCTTTTCGCACCACAAGCAGCATTTCATATTGGGATTCTAATCTCTCCAGTTATTCCGCTCTATTCCTGTAACGATGAACGGGACATTGAACTGTGGATTAGCCATCTAGCTTGGCATGGAACAAAAGAGGCCTGTTTTGTTTAATGATGCAGTGTTGTAGTTGGTAAATGGATATTGGCATGTGATTATATGTAACATTCTTGTGACTTTTTTAATGGGACTTGCTGTTGCTCCATTCAGAATCATTTTCATTCATCACTTATTTTGATCATTCTTATTTGACTGTTAGATTTGTCATTTTTAGCTGGAAAAGCTTTTCAAAGGTTCTTAGGTGTCAGGGCCAGGCTGCTGCTGTACTATTTAAACAACTCTGCTTTCCCCCACTTTCTTTCATCTTCCATATTATTATTTTTTTAATAACCTATGGGACACAACTCATGTTTTCATAGAAAAAATACAGATTTAATCTTTATTCCACCAAGTTATTTTTCATTCACAATGAATACATGACCAAAGCCATTGTACTTGCAAAACAGCACTTAGTTACACCACTGTTAGAAATCAGCTGTTTCATATAGTGGTTGTAATAATTATTAGCAAAGCCAAGACATTAACCCCCATGCCAAATGGTCAATGTAAACATTCCTGTGGTTATCAGAGCGCAACCTACAGAGAGATAATCTAAACAGATGTTTCTGTTGTTCTCATTATCTAGGCACATTAACTTCCAATGAAACGTTCATTCATATTGTAGTTGTTAATGCTCAGATCCCACACCATAATTACAAACACAATGTGCAAAGGAATAGGCAAAATACACCATATAAGGTGATAATAGATGTGGTCCATAAATATCAGCCTAAACCAAACCTTTCCCCAAAAAAAGTTTTTCCATTTTGCAGAAGCATGTGGTTTATTAGGCTACAGATGGAAGATGATCTTCACAAGATGGTCAAAGTAGACTGTCAATGTTCATGCTGCTTATCAGTATTTTGTATGTGAGGGAACTTTGGTGATATGATTTAGAAATGGCTGCTGTTAAACAGTTTTGCTCTTATTTGTAAAATGTGCTGTGGTCTGATTTTCCACTTAACACAGTTAACAGATTATGACAAAATGATTGGTAACCCTGCAAATGTGATGGAATTCTTATTAGCACAGAATCAGGTCAATGCATGCTGTCACCAATGCGATGTTCTTTTTTTACGTTAGCGGTAGCTAGGTAGCTACCTAATGTTAGGCAGTAAGCTTGGGTGCTTGACTACCAGTTTAAGGTCAGAACACTCAGATCAACCCTTTTTCTGTGCACTTGCCCAAAGCACATTCTGATTGTGTCACACAGTAAAACTCAGACTTAAGCATACTATTTTCAGTGAATTTGAATCGCACGCTACTGATATTAAAATGTTTTCCAATGTGTTTATTCTCATTTCACTTGTGTTGATTCTGTAATATCTTGTTTGTGGTGGGAGTTTTTTACTCTTACATGGTGTAAATCTGGAGAACTGCAGCAATGTGTACTGCAGTGGAATGAGCGGTTACATACGAAGTCTGGCTCTCTCATTTCAAATTGTTCTCCCTTGAGAACAGCTCTTGGTGTAAAGGCTAATATACATATTTCCTAGGATGCCTTTTGCTGTGGGTTCTAGTTACATGACATGATAATTCCCCCCCCCCCCTTTTATTAATTTCCTGTTTATTTCAGTGTTCCTTTGTGAATGTTATTTGCACTATGAAACATGATTCACTGTATATCACTTATTTTAAAGGCCTAGCTTTACCACAATGTTGTTGGGGAAACTTTTGGTTACAAGGCCAAAACAGTCCTGCATGTGACATTATGTTGGCTTGCAAATTGTCTAATTCCTAGTGAAACCTAGCCAGAGCGATCCAAAATTTGGTAGAGGCTTTTACAAAGTCTTATTGTTTGATGTTCCACTGTCTTCCAATATTCTAGATTGAAACTGTAAGCAAATAAACGTTCACATTTTGATCACATTGCCAACAAAAAATTATAGCTTATGTAAATATGTACTGCATTAAAAGAAATGAAGAGAACATGTATCACAATATAACACCAAGTCAATTAAACTTAAGCGATATCAATCTGTCCAGTTAGGAAGCAGACGTGATTGTGAATCAGTGTCACCTGTTTCGGTGCAAATGAAAGTGACAACAAGTGCACTAGAGATTGAGACAACCCCCAAAAAGGGAATGGTTTTGCAGGTGGTGGCCACAGACAATTCCTCTCTTATCCTTCCTGACTGATTATTTGCTAGTCTTGAGTTTTGCTAGTGTCCTTGTCACTAATGGTAGCATAGGTTACCTGTAGCACATGCAGATTGCACGGTCTAGCTCCTGCACAGTGTGTCTCATCAGGAACACACCCAGACGTTGGGGTTCATACAGGCATGTGGGGGCCACACACACTACTTAATCACATAGGCGTTGCTGTAATTTTAGTTATGATTCAGCGTGAGTTTGAATCCAGCCCTCAATCTGTTGGTGATTTTGGTTTCCATTGATCGTTGTATCATTTTGTTCTCAACAAATTACACAATGTATAATAAATATTTAGATATTTGAAGGTGCCCTATGCAACTTAACCCCACCTATCGGCATCAGTTCAATAACTCCATTAGGATCTGATACTGTCATTACTAACGGCATACTGACCTGTCTGAAGCAGTGTCACTTCCAACCAGCGATGCTGGAACAATGAACATAGACATTTGAAATGGGGTTAAAGTTGATGATCCCTTTACATAACTATGGGACACAGAATATACTACGGAACACACGCAGTGCAGAAACACCAGGTTGTAACACTATTCCAGCAAGAAATGGAATCAAGGAGTGTCTGCTCGTACACAACTTAGATTGTTAGCTTATTTTCTCAACTAAACAATTTTGGAGAAACATTACTAAAATGTATCTGTGCTCACAAATAGAATAAACAAGAACATTGAATGATTTTCTACATAGTATAATTGTTTCTCGGTCATCTTCAATCTAATAACTTACACATAGATTCGCTTTACTATCAAGCCAACTAGTTAAATGAGGCAATGTACCCTACTTGTCAAGTAGAAAGGTAGCCAACACTGCATTGTTGTTCACACAAACTTTAGCTCTCGCCATCCAATGCAAAATTCACCCTCTTGTCTTATGCTTCCATATATTTTGGTTTTGGAGAGTTAAGTGAAAGCTACATGAACCCAGACAAAGCTTGTCATTGGCCTTCACACCTTCAAGGATGTACAAGCCTACGAATGTTCCGGCCTTCTACGTTTTGCTCAACCATGACACTCGGGGGCGGGTCGTAGCAGGACTGACACTGCCAGAGACTGTTTTTAGCATAAGCTGATGGTATGTAAGAATTATTATCGGATATTTTAAATGTTAAATTCTGCATAAGGCACCTTCAATATATTTCCTTCATCGAGACCTGATGTGTGATTTAAGTAATCCCTTAATATCTTTGCGCTGTGTATCTATTCAGTTAAGAGTTTTTTTCTTGTAGCTTGAGTCCCAGTATACAGCTCTCGAAAAAAATTCCAGAGCTAAGAGACCACTGCACCTTTTTTTTTCCTTTCCAAAAAAGTTGAAAAGGAAAGTTTTGATTAAGTAACAGAAGCATTCAATCTGCAGTGGTCTCTTAATTTTAACCCTTCTGTTCCTCACTCAAAACCTTCCTTTTCGACAAACAGTCTTATACACGAGACCAAGCAATGAGAGAACGTTGCATCACAAGGGACAAGTTACTGGTAACCACTCTAATTTTAGGGCTTCAGAAAGCACGTACATACCTTTCTACCCATTTTTGCAGATGCTCTAATTCAGAGCGATTTACATTAGTAAGTGCATTCATTCTTTTGTAAGGGCACCCCATGGTTATTGCCATGCTCTACCAAATGAGCTAAACAATACTCTTTCAATGTATAAATTGAGCGCCATGCAAAACCAAGATTGGTAGCTCCTCATACAGTGGGTGCATGTGGTATCTGCCATGAAACTAAATATTTGCTAGCAAGGTTCTCTAGAATGCAACAACAAAGGGGATTGTTCAACAGAATTACAAAATAGTACTTTGATTTCATTACTCTGTTATCAGTCTATAGACAAATATGACAGGAATACAGAACATGCTTTTGTTTCCCTGGCTTTGTTTTCTCAGTTCTAGCATTTTACAATTTCTAGCACAAATCCCATCCAAGTCAAGGGACCTATAAAACTGCTTTCTCATCATCATATCCAGATCATCCTAAAGTATTTGAAAAGTATTGTGAAATAATGGAGATTATTTTAATGACATGCATAACGGATAATTGGTATCATGATGGGGCATTTGTCATTATTCTACTTCTTTAGAACCTCTGGTCTGATCTGTATCAAATAAGGTTTATATATATGTATTATCCAGGTTCCCATGTCTTCACTCAATATCGTGTTGGAGCCTAGGTCAAACCATTTAGCTGCTGTGAGCCAATGAGATTGCTAAAATGGATTATCCTGTCAAACAAGGCCACAACATTGTCAAGCTTAATATTTGTTTACAGCTTCAAGAGATTGATAACCATTAGCATGGATACCAAATGTCATCACTCTGACTTATACAATCCATGAGTTACACAAACGTAGCCATTACGGGTCACATGTAGCTCAGTTTGCAACACCAGGTTTGAAAATATAAAGTATGTCCTCACTACTGTCTCTGAGGAAGTCAAACTGCTGAATGAATACAATGTCAAAAAGCCACTGTGTGGTCAAACTGATCTACCTTGTAAACATTTAGGGTGGACATGGTTTGGGAACCAGTCAATGATGGGATGTAATTTACAAGTCCTTCCACTTAATTTTTTCTCCCCACATGCCTTTATTGCCAACACACACATTTTATGTACACACACAAACTCCACATGCACACGGTTTGCAGATTACACATTGCAGATTGTCTTATAGGATAAACTGGGGGGATAAAGCCTTTTCTCTGCCAGTCACACAGTAACACAGCAGTCTCCACTGCAAGGTTTCAGGAACCAAACTGTCCTGGTCAGCCAGAAAACGGGAGTGAATAGGACCGTTGGACCCCACAGCAAACAACAGATACCAGACAGGTCGGCTTTTTACATTTCACAGAAAAGGTATGTTGGCATTTTAATTTAAACCAAACTGTCAAATAATAAACCCAGAATACAGATGTTGGATTTAGTACCTTTGGTGATTTGTCACCTCTTCTCATGTATATGCCTAATATATTTAGTAGGTAAATACTCTTCTCATGTATATACCCAATATATTTAGTAGGTAAATACTCTTCTCATGTATATGCCCAATATATTTAGTAGGTAAATACTCTTCTCATGTATATACCCAATATATTTAGTAGGTAAATACTCTTCTCATGTATATACCCAATATATTTAGTAGGTAAATACTCTTCTCATGTATATGCCCAATATATTTAGTAGGTAAATACTCTTCTCATGTATATACCCAATATATTTAGTAGGTAAATACTCTTCTCATGTATATACCCAATATATTTAGTAGGTAAATACTCTTCTTATGTATATGCCTAATATATTTAGTAGGTAAATACTCGTCTCATGTATATGCCCAATATATTTAGTAGGTAACTTCTCTTCTCATGTATATGCCCAATATATTTAGTAGGACCAACTTTTAAAATTGATGCCACATTGGTAACTTAGAGAAATGCATTTTCTTTGTTTTGAGAATGTGCAAGTTATTACACCTCTATTTAAAATTCAGAAACTGCTCAATGAGCTGCTTTTGCTAATTATTGCCCTGTGTTGAACAGTTTTACTGTTTATTTTTAGTGTTTTTGAGAACACTGAAAATAAACAGAGATACACAAAAAAATCTGTTTGCTAGTCTGTTTTGATAGTTTATAGTGGTTTGATTGTCAGGGGTGCTCTTAAATCATTAAATACAGGCTGCTTTAAAACAAGGGCAAATACATGGCTCTGCTTGAACCTAAACTGTTTTTCCTTAACCTTAGCTAACGATTAGACACCTGAAGTATCCCAATTAGAGCATTGGGCCAATAATCAAGAAGCTGCTTGTTCAAAACCCAAAACGAACACAATCACAACTGTCCTATGACCACATTTCCACCAGAAGTTCCGGAAACTTTTTGTCCCAGGAACTACTTTTCAAGGTACTAACATTTTCCTTCAGCCCAGTGTTGTGTACGTTTCCACCACGGTCTAAAGACCTGCAAAGATTAGGCAAATTAGTCAGCTGACGTGTGTTCTTACTCTGACGTGCGTTCTTACTCTGACGTGTGTTCTTGCTCTGACATGTGTTCTTACTCTGATGTGTTCTTACTCTGACGTGCGTTCTTACTCTGATGTGCGTTCTTACATTGACGTGTGTTCTTACTCTGACGTGTTCTTACTCTGACGTGCGTTCTTACTCTGACGTGCGTTCTTACTCTGACGTGCGTTCTTACTCTGACGTGCGTTCTTACATTGACGTGCGTTCTTACTCTGACGTGTTGTTACTCTGACATGTGTTCTTACTCTGACGTGTGCTCTTACTCTGACGTGTGTTCTTTGTGGTGGAAACGTGGCTATAGTGTCTTTGGCTATAGTACCTTGAGTAAAGGTACTTAAAGGGAATTGCTCTTTAAAGTTGCTCCAGATAAGAGCTTCTCTTAAATGATTAATGTAAATCATAGGAAATTGGTCATCAAGAGAAAAAGTAGACCCATTGAAAAGTTGTGTTTGTTTTTACATATTTGGCATAAAATGGCTAAATTACAATGACGTGCCCCAAAACAGGTGCAAATTATTAGAAAATCATTAGCAAGTAACTTGAGAGTGACCAGCCTTCCATAATACTCTGAAACCTGGTCTGGTTTGGTCTTACACATATGAGTGACCATGAGTTTGGAAGGGGTTACAAAGCCATTCCTAAATAATACGAAGTACACGTACTTCAATCCATGCTCTGATTAGCAATCTACATATGGAGAAAAAGCCAGACCACTGGCAACCTGTGGTCAGGTCATCCCACCAGGGTAATGTTAAGATTTGTACAACAATCAGTTGTTGAAGATATGCTCCCTTGCCAGAATCACTATCAATGTGAATAAGTTGGTCATGGTAGGTCAGGAAGAAAGAAGTTTCTGTTTTTAAAGAATGTCAAGACATGTTTGCCAGGCAAGACCTGGGTAAAGACCAAATCTACAGGAACAATTAATGAGTCAAAGGCAGAGCTTTGTGGCAGCAATCCCTGGTACTATGTTTGGCTAAAAAGAAACATTGCCTTTGAAAAGAAGACCCTAATACCAAATGAAAAGCATGGATTATGGTTTCCTGCCCGAGGGTCTGGCCAACTCGCTATCATTCAGTCAATGATGAATTCTTTTTTGTACCAAAAAATAATTTTAGGGAAATGTGATCTGTCAAAATGCTGAAGCTTAACTGAACATGTATTTTGCAACAGGTCAATGATCCAAAACACACAAGCAAAGCTGGAACAGAATGCATGAACAAAGAAAAAGAGGGTTATGGAATGATCGAGTCAAAGTCAAGAGCATAATCCTTTTTAAGTGTTGTGGTGAAACTTGAAGCGGGTCGTATATGCAAGAAAACTCTTGATCATCACACAGATGAAAATGTACTGTAAAGAAGAGTGGACAAAAAAATCCTTCCAATCAATCTAGGAGACTTTTAGACAGTTATAAGAAATAGTTACTATTAGCAATTTCAGCCAAAAGGGGCAATGTTAGCTTTTAAAGGGGTATACATATGAAAAGTATAATCTTTGTGTCATTGTGTTACTTTCTGTGACCTTTTACTGTCGATAGCATTGAAATTAATATTACATATCCATGTGTCCAGATATTAAAAAAAAACATTACAAGAAGAGTTCTTCTTTTTTTAAATGTAATG
>JACXGJ010017075.1:0-11347 GCA_016801105.1 Esox niger
CTATGGTAGTGTACTATGTGGGGAATAAGGCGGTCTATGGTAGTGTACTATGTGGGGAATAAGGCGGTCTATGATAGTGTACTATGTGGGGAATAAAGCGGTCTATGGTAGTGTACTATGTGGGGAATAAGGCGGTCTATGGTAGTGTACTATGTGGGGAATAAGGCGGTCTATGGTAGTGTACTATGTGGGGAATAAGGCGGTCTATGATAGTGTACTATGTGGGGAATAAAGCTGTCTAGGTTAGTGTACTATGTGGGGAATAAGGCTGTCTATGGTAGTGTACTATGTGCATAAGGGACAGATTATACAGCTCATCAGAAGGACATGATGTCTTTCTGGCTGTTAATAAAATGATTCAGATAATTATCTGACTCAGGTTTAAGGCTGTCACTGCTTTAATTATCCAAGTCATGTTTAGGGCCCTTGACACCTAAATTAGCAATGTCATATTTCTGGCCATTAGTCTGTCAGTGGCTATTGAGATGAGATTGTTAAACTTGACCAATAACTAGATTTTCTCCATATCTTAAACGTGCCATAAATGCTATATGGAACGTTACCTGTTCAAATCACTTGTTGTAAAAGAATAGTTGGTCAGTCAAAATTAGGATTTCAGTCAAACATTCTTCTGTGTTTAGGTGAAAGAATAACTCCTAAAAAGTGTCTACTACTCTTAGGAGGTCCAAACCAGATCTACAAATCCCCAGAAAAGGTCCAAACCAGGTCTACCAATCCCCAGAAAAGGTCCAAACCAGGTCTACCAATCCCAGTGAGAGATTCAATCTAACTACTACTACCTGTACTTTATGACTTCTAACTCCTACAACTTGTTACTACCACTGCTACTATTTTCACAGCTTCTACTGCTATTACTACATCAATGCTAATAACAATAATTACCAACCAAAATCTACCCTGAGTATGTCTGTCTGTTTGCCTGGGTGCGTGAGTGCGTGGGTGGGGTTGTAGTGTTGCTGGTCAGGTGTTGGATGGCTTGCAGGTAGAAACAGTCTCCGAGTCTCATCGTACGAGACATAATGCTTCAGCACAGTCCGACCTCCGTGATGGGAGCAGAGGCACACGGCCGGGGAGGGACTGCAGGCTTTAGTCCGACCTGGTCTCTGATAGGCGTCCTTGACGGGTGGGAGCACAGCCAGGTGCGTCACCTGCAGGTGTGTCCTAAAGTCGTGTGCGCAGCCGTGCCCGTGATGCGTCCGGCATGATGCGTCCCTCCCTGGTGCGGTGGTAGTATTATGTCAGGACCGGGCCCGCCAAATGTCTATAGTCGCCTTACTGAGTCGAGTTTCTATTGCTTCCTCTTGACAACACTGGTTGTATAGATGGTCCATGACAAGTCCTCTGGTTATGAGGACAGAGAGGGATTAAAAACTGCTGACAGTCTGTACTCCAGTTGTTTTGATGTGGGTTGGAGCATGTTCCCTCCACTGTTTCATGAAGCTCACAATAATCTCCCTTTTCAGTTGACATTCAGGGAGACAATTCCAGCCTGGTTATGTCCTCTCTACGGACTGACTTATCGGTGGTGATCTGTAAAACTAGATGATGGAGTGGATGTCGTGCAGAGCCACTAGGGGCCCCGGTGTTAAGAGTCAGGTAATAAAATAGGATGCACTCAGGATTCACCCCTGGGGGCCCCAATGAGGAGGAGGTGTTTTTCCAATCATCAGAGCCTGAGGCCCCACAGGAAATTCAATAAGTCAATATCTAGTTGCACAAGGTGGTGTCCAGACCCAGTGTGGTGTCCAGGCCCAGTGTGGTGTCCAGGCCCAGTGTGTTGTCCAGACCCAGTGTGTTGTCCAGGCCCAGTGTGTTGTCCAGGCCCAGTGTGTTGTCCAGACCCAGTGTGGTGTCCAGACCCAGTGTGGTGTCCAGGCCCAGTGTGTTGTCCAGACCCAGTGTGGTGTCCAGGCCCAGTGTGGTGTCCAGGCCCAGTGTGGTGTCCGGACCCAGTGTGTTGTCCAGACCCAGTGTGTTGTCCAGGGCCAGTGTGTTGTCCAGATCCAGTGTGGTTTAGACCCAGTGTGTTGTCCGGACCCAGTGTGTTGTCCGGACCCAGTGTGTTGTCCGGACCCAGTGTGGTGTCCAGGCCCAGTGTGGTGTCCAGGCCCAGTGTGGTGTCCGGACCCAGTGTGGTGTCCAGGCCCAGTGTGTTGTCCAGACCCAGTGTGTTGTCCAGACCCAGTGTGGTGTCCAGGCCCAGTGTGGTGTCCGGACCCAGTGTGTTGTCCAGACCCAGTGTGTTGTCCAGACCCAGTGTGTTGTCCAGGTCCAGTGTGGTTTAGACCCAGTGTTCTACGTTTGGTGACAATGAAACAGTAGTGTTGAATGCTGAACTGGTGAAAGAACAGCACTCTGACATTGGCGCTGGTCTTTGCCAGGTGTGTTGTGGCTGTGTGATTAGAGATGGTAATGGCATCCTCTCTACATCTGTTGGGGCGGTAGGCAAACTGTAATGGGTCCAGTGATTCTGCCAAACTACCTTTGATGTGGGCCTTGACAACCATTACAAGCACTTGTTGATTATACTACATATGTGAATATTGTACTGGGTGGGTCCCTTCCTCTCTGCTCAGAAACATGATAATGATGTCATACAGCTGTAGTTGGGTGAGGACCTATGATATCCTGTTTATCCAGGTCTAGTCTGTGCTTAGGTCTAAAGTGTTTTTGGGAGACCAGCCCCGGATGAGGAGAACATGTTTTTATTTGTCAGGTGTTTTAGCTTTATGGGGTGATTTACATTGATTATTTCAGAGAAGAGAGATGTTTGCATTATCTTTTAAGTGTTTCTTCACGTATTAGTTTATTTTTCCCTTTAGATTTTCTGTGTTTTGACAGAGCTGTGTTTTGTGACGATTGTTTCTGGAATGTAGGAAAACAAGGCCAAGGTCTTTGATACTTGTGTGAATTGAATCTGTAGTGAAGATGAGACAACACACAGCACATGGTCCACATGTCACACTAAGGAAGTGCACAAGCTTGAAAGGTGTGATCTCTGAATGCTGTTACTCTGCATCCTACCTAACATCCTTTGTTGAAGTAACCACTGATCCAATGTGACTGGATGGGTCTGAACATAAGCGCTGATTGCATGGCGTTACTTTCACAGGCACTCGTTTCATCTGTGCCATCTTCCAGGAACGGAGAAGACTTTGAACAAGGCCCATGTTTTGAACACAGCGGGTGCCTGTGTTCAGCATTGTGGCAACATGGGGGTGGGAATAATTGGGAGACTGAGTGCGTAGCGTTGGGAGTGTGGGATGCCCCCTTTTTGCCCCTGTCTCCAAAATGTTTGTGCCAGTCCCTGCCCAGAGCTCAGTGACGGGGTGACTGAGGATGAGTTGCTGGGAAAACGCGGACTGTTGCTCATCCCAGTGGGGTCACAGCCCCGTCTACCGTCCGTTGTTTGGGCGGGGCTCGTTGGGTCGGCTGGCGCGTCCTCTGAACTGCTTTCTGAACAGGAGCATGGGCGGCGGTCCGATAATGAAGCGCAATCAGTTGTGCTCCGCCCGTTCTCACCGGCCAAGCTGGTGATGTCCGCAAGGTTCCAAGGTCCTCAGGGGTTGTGTGTTTGTTCGTGGACGTGAATGCTGATGTCGTTCTGAAAATGTTCTCGCAATCTGTGTCGAATGTTTGCAGTTATTAAATGACACGCATTTGACCTAAGAAAATAGCTCACAAGCACGGACCTGAGTGCGCGCACTTGCACATTGTGCGCACAGATATGAAAACCATAACCCTGTTTAAAATAATTATTTATAAAAAGAGCTAAAGAGAGCCCAAACATTTAACCTGACGGTGCTCATATATAATAAGTGTTTGTTGTGCTTGGGCAGAGAGTGAGAACAACGATTGATTGCAGATAAAGGAACCACATTAGAAATGGCAGGCGTTTTCCCAGACAGACCTCCCATAATTTAGTGAAATCAGATTAGCCTCTATAATGTGACTACAGATGTGGATAATGACTGCGTTATCTGCTTTAGTGCCGGCCCTACGTAACCTTATCAGCCGCTCTTTGAAACACTGCACAGGCAGCTGGACGCCCCCACACAGAGCAGAGCAGAGGAAGCACAGCTGATGGACAGAGAGCCATGGAGTGGGAGAAAAACGTGACAGTCATGAAGCCAGGGGAAGAGATAGATGGAGTGGGAGTAGGAAAGAGATCAATAAAAATAGACATGTTTTTATTCACCAAACAATTTACCTTGCTGGTAGGGATGTCACAAAGCCAGAAATGTACCTCGCTGGTAGAGATGTCAAGATACCAGAAATGTACCTGGCTGGTAGGGATGTCACGATACCAGAAATTCAGTGGTCGATACCAATACCAGCAAAATTCCATGATCCTTCATAACGAATTCGATACAACAGTAAAAAAATACAATAAATCCCATGTACTTTAGAAAACTGCAGAGGCTGCACACACACACACACACACACACACACACACACACATTCACAAACACACACTCACACACCCCTCTACTCAGAGTGCAAGTAGTAGTTTACATTTACTGACATGGTGACTGGCCATTAGTCCGGACATATTTATTTAAAAGGCAAACTGTATATTTCTATGACAGATGACACAGACTGAACAGTTAGGATGGTAGCTCACTGCTACAAGCTATGGTTACATTACAGCCAATCACATCTGGCCTCCTGGCCACATTCTAGGCCTGGTTTCAGAGGTTAAACCATTGAAAACATCGCATGGGACGTAATTGACTAGTCTACACAGCAATGCCAGCTGTACATTAACGTTGTTAATGTAACTTGTATTTCAGGATAAGGATGTAACAAGGATAATACGTTAGATATGTTGTCCCCGGTCCTCAACATTACATTCCTCTAGAGTTGGAGCCTTGGTTCAGAGAATCATGTTGAGAAAGGAGATCCATTGTCATGTGGAGAGGGAAGATCACTAGACATGTGGAGAGGAGGTCCCAGGACATTTGGAGAGGAGATCATAGGAAACGTGGAAAGTGGAAATCACAGGACGTGGAGAGAGTAGGTCCCGGACATGTGGAGATGAAGTCACAGGACATGTGGAGAGAGGAGGTCCCAGGTCATGTGGAGAGAGGAGGTCCCAGGTCATGTGGAGATGAAGTCACAGGACATGTGGAGAGAGGAGGTCCCAGGTCATGTGGAGAGAGGAGGTCCCAGGTCATGCGGAGAGGGATCACAGGACATGTGGAGAGAGGAGGTCCCAGGATTCTTTGGAGAGAGGAGGTCCCAGGATTCTTTGGAGAGAGGAGTCCCCAACATTCCAGAGAGCAACACTGGTGAATTCTAGAAGTCTTATCATTCATTGTGTAAAATGACTGTTAAATCACCAGCCATCCGTCGTGTGAATACTGCTGATGTTGTCCTGTCATCTGATTTCACTTCTTCAAGGACTCTTTCTGCTCTGCCATCCCAGTAGAATGAATAGGAACTGATGCAGTGTACTGTAGAGGTTCCCTACAGACTGACATGAAAAACAGACATTTGTCGAAGGCTCTTGGACGTCAGTGTGTCCCTTCAAAACTGGTGACCACAGGCAACAACCAGTGCCATTAGCATCATGGTGGCTTGTTATGTTGACAGGAATGGCAGATGGATGTGAGGGTTGTTTTTTCCATTGCTATGCATCATTTTCCAAACCTTTTTCAAACCATAAACCACACAGAATCCCTTAACTTAACTGCTACAAATGTTTACCTCATTGATGCACTTATCTGACTTACTGATGATCTACCACCAACCGAAGTTGGTGTCTCCATTGTATGTAAACAGATGACTGGACAACATACATATGTTAGCAGCTACAACTAGTTATGTTTTGAACATATCTAAAATGGATTTGCAACAATAACTAAACAGTCTCCAACAGGTCGACCAGAAGTTATTGATACCACAAAGCCCCTTGAATAAATATGGAAAGGACATGCAGTCTTCACATTTCACTAGTATCACACACTACAACTTCTGGGCTGCTATCAAATCTACCCACCTTGTTCAGCCATTGCTGACTTAACAGGGTAAAGCACAACATCTCATTAAGCCAGGAAATACTTTTGAGATATAACCATGCAGTAGAGACTGTAGAGATATTACCATGCACTAGAGACTGTAGAGATATAACCATGCACTAGAGACTGCAGAGATATAACCATGCACTAGACACTGTAGAGATATAACCATGCAGTACAGACTGTAGAGATATGATCATGCAGTAGAGACTGTAGAGATATAACCATGCAGTAGAGACTGTAGAGATATAACCATGCACTAGAGACTGTAGAGATATAACCATGCAGTAGAGACTGTAGAGATATAACCATGCACTAGAGACTGTAGAGATATGATCATGCAGTAGAGACTGTAGAGATATGATCATGCAGTAGAGACTAAAGAGATATAAACATGCAGTAGAGACTGTAGAGATATGATCATGCAGTAGGGACTGTAGAGATGTGATCATGCAGTAGAAACTGTAGAGATATGATCATGCAGTAGAGACTGTAGAAATATGATCATGCAGTAGAGACTATAGAGATATAACCATGCAGGAGAGACTGTAGAGATATAACCATGCAGTAGATACTGTAGAGATATAACCATGCAGTAGAGACTGTAGAGATATATCAGGAAACCATGTATTTAGATATTTTGGGTCCATAGCAATAATTTAATTACATCAAAAGACAATTGTTTTATGGAATCAGAGGTTAAATTTAGCTCCTACATATATGGTCAAAATAAGACCCTGGAAGCGCTGAGCTCCCATAATTCCACAGTACAACATTTAACATGTTTGATTCAATTGGCGATAGTTTGGCTCGCTGCGCTAACCTACAAATATATAAATTGGAACATATATATAATATTTTCTATAACTTAAAAAATATTATACTGCAACTACAATATTTAAATGTACCCTTTAATGGCTTCTAGTGGGAGTGTACTGTTAGTCTGGCATCTGGGTTTGCAGAGATGTAGTGGGGTCGCCGTCATTTATAAAACAAAACTTTCATAGAATGAAATGATAAAAACAGGACTTTCATAGAATGAAATGATAAAAACAGGACTTTCATAGAATGAAATGATAAAAACAGGGCTTTCATAGAATGAAATGATAAAAACAGAGCTTTCATAGAATGAAATGATAAAAACAGGACTTTCATAGAATGAAATGATAAAAACAGTACTTTCATAGAATGAAATGATAAAAACAGGACTTTCAAAGAATTAAATGATAAAAACAGGACTTTCATAGAATTAAATGATAAAAACAGGGCTTTCATAGAATTAAATGATAAAAACAGGACATTCATAGAATGAAATGATATTGGTTTAAACACTGTAAATGGAGAGAAAAATAAACTGGAAAAGAAAATACTTAGTGTATTTTGGTGTTTTTCATAGGCTTGCAGTTTCTTGCTGAAACATAACTTATCAGTGGGTTTTCCAACAGACAATAGCACTGAGAATGTATACAAATTATACTGTTGTTTCAATTTCCAAATGTTTCTGTTTTTTGTAAAACACTTTTTAGTTGAACAATAACAATACTATCAAATAAATAGTCCATCAGTTGTCAGTGTAGCAAAATCAGGAATATTCAAGCCCAAAATATAAAATGTTATATACATGAAGGTGGCGTAGGTAAATTATGCCAGGAGTCATGATGACAGCCTCCATGAATTCAAATCAAACTCATTATCATCGTACCCAAACAGGAAATCACAAAACATCCCCATAGCATCAAATTAGCATCACTTCACCTTGGCCAAAACAACAAACAAAAGACAGGAAAACGCAT
Organism: Esox niger; assembly: GCA_016801105.1. Taxonomy (NCBI): domain Eukaryota; kingdom Metazoa; phylum Chordata; class Actinopteri; order Esociformes; family Esocidae; genus Esox; species Esox niger. Next base: position 7,835 of record JACXGJ010017075.1, read on the forward strand.
ACATATGAATGATGGTATCAACGCAACAGGATGAGATCCTGCCATCCGGCAAATATTCCCACACAATGTCCCTGCAGAGGACAACGGGGGGAATTCTCATCTGGAGATTGGCCCCACAAAGAGGGGACAGTTCTTTGAGAGATACACATCTCCTGACAGTTGCCTGAATAGTTATTATCTTCATGCTGGACCTGCAGGAGCCATGGCTGTCACCAGGAGCATCTTCCTCTACTAGTCTTTGGTGCAGTACATCCTTCTCATCACACTACTTGGCCAATTTTGTCAGTATTATACCGAGATGAATACAGACCAAGTATGGTCAGTTTTTTCCTTTCTTAGTGCCGACTGCCTAGATGGTGCGTGCCATGTCTCAGGAATCTCTTTGTTCATAATGATTCTATGTAATTCGGTGTGTCTGACAAATGAAATATTTAGTTATGTAATCCTGGATAGTGTGATTGTCGAAATCGGTTAAGGAAATGTGACTAAAGTAGAGAGAAGTACAGAGGAGTGAAGGACCGAGGAGAGGAGCGAGGAGATGAGGAGCGAGGAGAAGAGGCCAGAGGAGGGAGGAGAAGGGGCCAGAGGAGCGAGGAGAAGAGGCCAGAGGAGCGAGGAGAAGAGGCCAGAGGAGAAGAGGCCAGAGGAGAAGAGGCCAGAGGAGCGAGGAGAAGAGGCCAGAGGAGCGAGGAGAAGAGGCCAGAGGAGAAGGGGCCAGAGGAGCGAGGAGAAGGGGCCAGAGGAGCGAGGAAAAGAGGCCAGAGGAGCGTGTTATCCTGTGTTCTTCCAGGACTGGCTGTATTAACCAGAAGTCATTAGGAAAACATCAGAGGGCTGCAGGGTTAAGCTCTGAAGAACAAGCAGGGAGTTGGCAGCAGTCTGGACAGACTTGCTTCAAATTCATGGCCAGAGTGAATGTCCTCTGGATTATTCCTCCAGTTGTCTGTAGTGGGTCTTGTATGGGAGATCTGAGGGCATGACGGCACGCTATCCTCTCTTTAATTCATGTCTGTACTGTATCCTGTATTGGAGATCTGAGGGCACGCTCAAGTGTCTGAGTGCTGTGTGCTCTCCTGAAAGAGGCGGTCCTCAAGACAACACAATAATGACACCCACTTTGAAGATGCATTAAGTACAGGCTTGGTTCTGATTGGTGCTCCAGTCAGATATGCTATTCAATCAAAGTTACGTTAGAAATTCTTATTACATTAGCATTTGTCACAAAGTGTTTATTCAGATACCCAGCCTAAAACCCCAAAAGCAAGCAACAAGAAATTACACAATGTTCCCTTATGTAACAGATACAGAGATCTCTAATCTAACGGAGACAATGATTCCGAATCTAAAGAATTCAATGATCTATAATCTAACAGAGACAATAATATGTAACCTAACAGATACAATGTTTCCAGCAGAGACAATGACCTCTAATCTAACAGAGACAATTATTCCGAATCTAAAGGATTTAATGATCTCTAATCTAACAGAGACAATAATATGTAACCTAACAGATACAATGTTTCCAGCAGAGACAATGACCTCTAATCTAACAGAGACAATGAACTATAACCTAGTAGATGCATTGCTCTCTAATCTAAAGTAGACAATGATATCATATCCGTGGCTGAGTATACATAAGACAGACAGAGACAGACTGACAGTTTATTTTGTTATAGTTTTTTATGAGAAATATCAATGTAATCAAGAGTACAAATGGTCCCGATTTTGAAAGAGCAAAAACCTCTTCACTGTTTAAAGTCTAAAAACAAACTTATTGGATTTCACAAAGCAATGATCACACAAACAACTCCATCCTGTCCCAAATTACTCGATCAAACAGCAAAATTATGCTTTTTTGTCAACCTTTTTTACCACATAAAAATAACAAAGAAACATACATTAAGACTGTGTGGCCCCATTCCACACTCTGTGCACTGCACTGCAGTGTCCTCTCATGGGGTGCACTGGAAAGAGGGTGCCATTTGAGACACATTAAATTGTTCATAGAAATAGATTGAGTAGACAAGCTCAGGCTTCCTGCTCAATATTGATGGATTAGTGATCTACAACATCTATCCCTGTTCAGTTGGTTCTTCTAGGGCACAGACAGTTGAGCACATTTGATTTCTGACCGGACCAGTACAGTTGGCCAGCCAGGAAGACACGAGTCACCTATAGACAGACAGCAGGACAAACAGATGACACCGTTTTTTAAATAAGTGAACATGGACACTACGCCCGGTAGACAGTGGAACCACTGATATTTTGAAACATGTCCTCAGTCCAAAATGTCACTTTACTCCCTTCAAAGTGAACCTCCTTTGACTAAGGCCCATAGAGAATAGTGTGCAATTTGGGACACCGGCATATAGATCGCTGAGACAAGTTAAAAGGACCCCGACTGGCAGCTAGCTCCCCTGAGTGAGAAAGGCTCCCTGAGATGTGCCTGACTGATAAAATATTTTATGAGTTTTTCTAACTTGATTAATGGACCCGAAGTCTAGATAGAGCATCAAACAGGATCAAGGAGAGAGTGACATCTGAGGAACCAATCATATTCCAGAGGCTTTGAGTGACACCTGAGGAGAATATTGGAGAAGATTTTAAGATCTATGTTTAGTTCCAATCTCCAGTAGAAAAACTGAACTTCACTTTAAATCAAGTGAGTGACGCCCATGACAGGTGTCTGTCTGAATGGAACTCAGAGCGATGTGGTGATGACCCCCCCCCGCACACACTTTTGGCATTTTGCTCAATGTTGTACGTTTGATGTGTTTTTGACATTTAAAGAAAAGAAATGATATCAGAGCACATTGTCGACTGCCATGTCCAATGAGCTTCTGGTGAAAACCTAGGGCGATATTAACACAATTGTTAGAAGGGAATGGAAATGAGTTATTAACACAGTAGTTTGATTGGAATGGAAATTGGTTATCTAGAAGGACCTGTCTATGGACTCCCAAGTGGACCAATTGAATGTCAGGTCTGGGCACGACATCTCTGTCGGATTTTAATGTTTCCCAAGCACCTCTTTACAAGGGAGAAAGAAGCTGGGGGTCTGACGAATGACTATGTGTGTGTATGTGTGTCTGTATATGTATATGTATATATGTATATGTGTATATGTATGTATATATGTATATATGTATAAGTATATATATATATATAATGTATATATGTATATATATTACACTACCAAGCAAATGTCTGGACACACCAACTCATTTCAAGGGTATTTATTTTTACTATTTTGCACATTGCAGATTAAGAGTGAAGACATCAAAACTCTGAAATAACAAATATGGATTTAGGTTGTAACCCACCCAAAAAAATTCTAAATATATTTCGTATTGTAAATTCTTCAAAGTAGCCCTTCGCCTTGACGTCAGTTTTGAACACAGTTTTTATTCTCCCAACCTGTTTCAGTCTTGATCACGTGGAATGCATTTCAGTTTAAAGGTGTGCCTTGTTAAAAGTTAATTTGTGGAATGCATTTCAGTTTAAAGGTGTGCC
>JACXGJ010017076.1:0-11581 GCA_016801105.1 Esox niger
TGGCACTGCTGAGAGGAGGTAACAGGAAAACCTCTACTCTCAGGAGGATTTTAGTGTGTTTCCGGTGTAACTGGTAGAATGTCACGAATAGATGGCACAGCAACTGCACGTCTGTAGTGAAGCCCTAAGGTTTTAATAGTGAATGTACTCATTTTCAATTGATCAAATAAAAGCATACTCAGATAAACTCCTGTCTCTCAAAATACTGCAATTTGCAATTACAACAAGATTAGTGACCCGTTGCCATGAGAAAGGGCAGCAAGTCGATCAGGCACGACACTGAAAACATAACCAATTTTTAAGTCTATTTATTTTCCACTGTCATTCATTAACAAGTTTCATATCACTACAAACACTGTGTTTGGCTAATAAAATGATTGCAAATGCCTATACCTTTTGAAATGTTTATTTCAGTTTTTACTCTTACACTGTGTAATTTCTTAAAGCCCTTACATTTCATACATAAGTCCCAGAAATTGGTCTAGTCAATGGGCTTATTGGTTTCTCACTAAGATCAATAATTTCGCCAATCCTTCTTTTTGGAGCCATCTCCCATGATACACCTTGAGCATGTGGAAGGAAATTATCTTCTTTGTAATTGAATTCTTCTAGAGAATCTAGTATGTTGGTTTGACGAGAAAGTATAATACCAAACAATTCTCAGTGATAATGATAACTACATAACTGCAACACTACCACCCATACATTCTATCAAATCTGTCCATATAGGCTATGAAATGACACTCAATTCCTTTCCTATAGGATTTTCTGACCGAAGAGGACAATAGTGTATTGAAAATTGAGGTCAATGATTAACCTGTCTTACTGGTCTGGACTAGGCTAAACCTGAATACCAGTAAGATGAATTACTTAATTCCCCAGAATCAACTTGGTCACACCTGCGACATATAACTTTAAACAGTGGTTCCCAACCCGAGGTACGAGGACCATAAGACCATAGGCTTATTGGTAAAATAAACAGCAGAGGGTAGTTCTGCAGCAGTCCAGACAGAGCACAATTCAGCTGCAGTCCGCAAAAAGGTTGGGAACCCCTGACTTATATATGTAGTAACATGGTATCTGGAATGTACAGTATGGCTTAGTGCAATCATCGACATGTCTGTAGGAAATGTGAAACTAAATGTGGCAAGCTGTAGTGCAAAACTGTGGTATAGTGGTAAAACTCTTCATATATACAGCTTTCCACCAGAGACCAGAGTTCAATCCCATAGTCCTCCATTCCTACTCTTCTCCTGACGCCCCTTCTGTTTCCAACTGCCTAAATAAAGTGAAATTCCAGAAGACACATCTATGATTTATTCATATGATTTGTATTGCACTTTTCAGTGAATTTTCTCAAAACCCTAATGTATTCCTCACTCAAATGTTTCTACTAAGTTTAACTCAGAGTTACAGACATTTTCCTAATGACTTAAAAAGTTTGTTATACTGACGTTTATTAAATATGTATAAGTTTTAAATAAAAGAAATTCCCAACATGGATTGAGTAGTGCCATAGTAATGTTTGAGTTAAAGTGAAGTAAATATTTTGAGTTGATACAACTCAGTACCAGTGTTTCAGTACTCAGTATAGATGAGTACAGTGAGAGCATGGCAATTAAGTAGGATACAATCAAATCCATTACATTCATTAAATAATATTTTTAAGTAGAGTTTAATATAATAATCTTGTGTTCTTTACTTTTATATTCTGATTTAGTTTACTTATTATTTTAAAGATAATTGGTTCACCAAACTTATCGGGTTTTACAGTGTATGGCCACCGACCAGGCCACTATAAACCCTAATGTACTTTTTACTCAAATGTTTGACAAAACATGACAAAATCTAATGTTGATCAGGTTGAGTCCCAATACTGGCATACTAGCTTATTATGTCTAGAGTCAAATATTTTTTGTGGGATTCTCAGGTGGTCAACATGAGCGACCAAAATGATTAAGAAATGTGCCAGACTTGCAGTCCCAAGACTGAGGAGGGGATAATTTCAGCAGGCAGGAAAATGGCCTTGTGGAAATGACCCCCCCAACTGGCATAAAAACATGACTAGAGTCAAATACTTTTTGTGGGATAATCAGGTCACTACGAGCTACCAAAATGATTATGAAGTGTGCCAGATTTTGCAGTCCAAAGATGGGGGGGTAATTTCAGCAGGCAGGAGAATGGCCTTGCTGAAATTACCCCACCCCAACTTGCTTCAAATTGTGACTACAGTCACAAATACTTTTTGTCGCACAACTGAGTTTGGTGGGCAAGAATAATATGGTATTATCCTAATTTGTCCCTAGTTACATTATGAATATCATAAAAAATATTATATAAACATTTCAGAGCAATGATGGATGAATTATTATCCTTACACTTTAGAAAACACTAGTTGAATAAGAATTGGGAGATATGACTGATTTTGCCAACGATTTGTTTGTAGTTATACACTTGAAACAAATGTATTACTACAAACGAAAGGGGGGATGTTTTCAGCACAACACCGGCCTCACTCAGGGAGCTCTAGGAACATCGAGATGCCAGCAGACAAGCTTTCTTGGGGAGGATTTTCTGTCACAACCTGAGATTTACATGCCTACAGCGCCATTATAGATGTTTTTTTTGCTGACTGAACATGAGCCAAGTGGGTTGCAAGACTTTGAAATAACGATTTATGGGATATGTTAAGCATTCACATTCGACTATTTTATTACAGCCAGTGAACCAAAATTATAGAAACTGTGATCAATAACTATGTCTCTGTCATTAATGAATACAGTCATGGGTGGTAACTCTAGAGTTACTTCAAAGGGCAATGCATATTGGGTAATTATATTGCAGGTGTGGCTTAGTATATTACTCAATTCCTATTAAATCAAATTTGAAGTTGAAAATATTGAGGTTTACAGTGTGACACGTACTCATTTCTTTTGAGGAAATCAGTTGCCACAAAACGTTTAAGTTCAGAACCAAAAGGTTTTGAGTTGTTTCAATCATAACTTTTCAAGTTTTATTTTGGTTGTTATTACTTGAATTATTTGATTTCTTTTAAATTGCAGTATACATATGATGAACACAAACAAACTGAGTTTTTCCAAAAACATTAAAGACACAGGTACTGCACTTAAAATTGTTTAGCTGTACTGATTTAATTTCATTAAAGCAGAAGTATATACGTTTTTTGCATTAACACGTCGCTATTCTATTCATCTACAGTGGGGAGAACAAGTATTTGATACACTGCTGATTTTGCAGGTTTTCCTACTTACTTTTATCATAGGTACACTTCAACTGCGAGAAACGGAATCTAAAACAAAAATCCAGAAAATCACATTGTATGATTTTTAAATAATTAATTTGCATTTTATTACATGACGTAAGTATTTGATACATCAGAAAAGCAGAACTTAATATTTGGTACATAAACCCTTGTTTGCAATTACAGAGATCATACGTGTTCTGTAGTTATTGACCAGGTTTGCACACATTGCAGCATGGATTTTGGCCCACTCCCCCATACAGACCTTCTCCAGATCCTACAGGTTTTTGGGGCTATCGTTGGGCAATACGGACTTTCAGCTCCCTCCAAAGATTTTCTATTGGGTTCAGGTCTGGAGACTGGCTGGGCCACTCCAGGACCTTGACATGCTTCTTATGAAGCCACGCCTTAGTTGCCCCGGCTGTGCGTTTCAGGTCGTTGTCATGCTGGAAGACCCAGCCCCGACCCATCTTCAATGCTCTTACTGAGGGAAGGAGGTTGTTGGCCAAGATCTTACGATACATGGCCCCATCCATCCTCCCCTCAATACAGTGCAGTCGTCCTGTCCCCTTTGCAGAAAAGCATCCCCAAAGATTGATGTTTCCACCTCCATGCTTCACGGTTGGGATGGTGTTCTTGGGGTTGTACTCATCCATTTTCTTCCCCCAAACACGGCGAGTGGAATTTTGACCAAAAAGCTTTATTTTTGTCTCATCAGACCACATTACCTTTTCTCATTCCTGCTCTGGATCATCCAGATGGTCACTGGAAAACTTCAGACGGGCCTGGACATGTGCTGGCTTGAGCAGGGGGACCTTGCATGCTCTGCAGGATTTGATATCATGATGGTGTAGTGTGTTACTAATGGTTTTCTTTGAGACTGTGGTCCCAGCTCTTTTCAGGTCATTAACCAGGTCCTGCCATGTAGTTCTGGGCTGATCCCTCACCTTCCTCATGATCATTGATGCCCCACAAGGTTAGATCTTGCATGGAGCCCCAGGGCTTCTTAAAGAAAAACTAACATGTCTGTGAGTGCCGGAATTCTTACTGGTTGGTAGGTGATCAAATACTTATGTCATGCAAAAAAATGCGAATTAATTATTTAAAAAATCATACAATGTGATTTTCTCGATTTTTGTTTTAGATTCCATCTCTCACAGTTGAAGTGTACCTATGGTAAAAAGTACAGACCTCTAGATGCTTTGTAAATAGGAAAACCTGCAAAATCAGCAGTGTATCAAATACTCTCCTACCACATTAGATGATCCAAGGCCTGCATCTGAAAAAACTCTATATGATGTGCTGCTTGTAAGGATAAAAGTGGCCGGCATTCGCAGTGGCGGGAAATGTTATCCTATGCACAGGAAGTGATGCGTTTGACATATCAAACAAAGAGCTGAGTCTGGACAAAATAAGGAAGTAGCTACACTCATTTTGTGGATCAAGCAGCGAGAGGCAAGCAAATTTTTATAAAACATTTGAAGAAGTTCTGAATGTAACGGTACCTAAGAAAATACGGTTTAGATCAAAAGCAAATCTGGTAAAAGAGAGGCAAATAGAGGCTGCTTGGAGTTAACACTGGTGCAGCTGCCTATCCATGATGGATGGAACTCATCATGGAGCAAAATGCATTAAACTTCGACGCTGATATGGCAATTCTGTGAAATAAGTAAGTAAAGTTTACCAAAATGTTAGCTACCTCGGTAACCTGACACTGTTAGTAATTGCCCTATTGGTGTTAATGTTGCTAGCTATACAGACAAAGCAAACATCGCTATATTTACTTACTGCACATCTTTCCAGCAGACATTGTTTGCAAGTTTTGCTACTACTACCAGCCTCTAATAATGTCAGCTTGCCAGCAAGGACAATTTTAGCTGCCTAGAATAACCTCACACTGTTGTTAGTAACTATCTATAACTAATTACCTGGCAAAAACTACTGGCCAATTTGTTTAGCTAGCTAACTTTCTGTGGATAAAGAGGCTAGCTGCCATCTCTACATGCTGTTTGTTTTGTTTACAAGCCCAGCTAACAGTACTGTAATCGGAAAACATTACCAGGGTGAGTTTAGACAAGTAGCTGGCTATTCTCACATTTCCGTATGCATTCTACATTAGATACATTTCGGCAGCTTGCCGCCTGTTCATGCTGTTTGCTTTGTTGACTAGCCCAGCTGGTAGTAATGTAATCGGAAAATATTACCAGGGCAAATTTAGACTAGTAGGTAGTTATTCTCACGTTATGGTATTCATGCTACATCAGATACATTTCATTTAAATAATTTTAGGACAGAATTAAAAAACGTAAGTCAACTCACCTGGTCGGGTGACAATTTTTTTTAGATGAGTTGAATAAAGTGCACAGATAACGTGTGGGGCGCTTTTAGAGTGAACTGACGTCACCAGCGACAGCCAAGATTTCTAAGAAAATAAGGTGGAAATACTTGTTTTGAAAGTTACATCCTTCAGCTTTAAGTGAGAAGAATTACTATTTTAAGTTTCAGTAACTGTAAACATTTCAGTTTTCTTTTTTAGCCATTCAATTGACTTCAGTTGTACTCAAAAGGTGCATGTAAAAGAACTCCAAATATGTAAGTTCCACAGACAAAAGCCTTTTGAGTAAATAAACTTACAAATGTTAAGGCAATCAATTGCCTTACATTTTTTGAGTTCTGCGAACTTATTTGGGTTTACAGTGTAGCAATAATGTTTTTAAATACTTTCAGACTAAGACTGGGGTTATGAAAAAGACTGTCCTTAGAAGTCTGGTTTAAATGGCAGTATTCATAGTTAGTAGGGATGGAGCGGTAAGACGGTCAAAGTTAGAGAGGCCAAGGAGCAGAAGGCCAGGTGCCTCAGATTGCTAGCACCAAAGGATTAATAAATGTACAAAGTGCCTCTCACATCATGGAATTCACAAGGCATGTCAAAACACTCTAAAGAAAATACCCTTTCAGCACAGTTCAAGGAATGAATACAGCCACACAAACGGTCAACCAAATAACAATGATTAATAACAACACTGTATGTAGTTTTAACAGATAATGTGGCAATTAAATAAAGCTCACCAATTCATTTATCCAAAAACTAAAATGCTTTCAATGATAAACACCATAGCCAAAACTACAAAGTGCACAGACGAATCACTGGGCAGTCATTTACTCACATTGTTGAAGTCTGATGAAACTACTGTACACTACAGTAATAGACCAGTATGTCAATCTCTTGTTGCTTCTACAACTGTCTGAACCAAGCTATAAAACCAATCATTCTCATGGGACGAAGTGGAAGAATACATATCTAGGTCTTTAGACAAGATTCAACATATCAAGGGGGAAGTCTATCAACACAAAGGTCCTACTCAATGACCTGACTTGAGATTAGTGAGGAACAGTAGGGGGGAAGAGGAAGAGTAGGATGGAGAGAGCCAGACCAAGAGAAAGATGCAATAGTGTTGAGAAACAATAATGTTTTATGGTCTTGTTATCTGCCAAGTCAGGCAGCAATGCCACCCCACCCAACAACACCACCAACACCATCATCATCCTGCAATGAAAACCTATAATTTACAGTTCTGTGTGTTTGTTCCTGAAAATGACTATTTCCCTGAGAAGTCCTAAAATCGATACGATGTGTAGCGTTATCCCGCATGGAAGAAACTTGAGTACATACGCATCGTAGGTCACCTGTCTGCCGCGCGGTGAGGTCGCTAGGTTAATAACCGCTACATGTAACTTCTCCGCGTCTCAAAGGCCACCTGTGCGTTATGAGGTCACCATTGTCATTTTATTGACTATCAATCTCATGTCACTGACGGTTGCGACTTGGACGTATCTACAGTTTTAGTATTTTTCTTCCGTAAAATGTATTCTCTTTAAATCAAACGGAGGCTGAAAGGCATTACCTCAACGGACTAAGTAATGTAAACAATGGCGCTAAAGGGTTATTTAGTATGGAACGTGGCCATTGGAATACATCGCAAGCCCATTGTCAACCAAGGTGAGGTCATTTGTGCTCACTAATTCGGGTAAGCTGCTAGATCTCAGGGGAAGAAAGTGAATAAATATCGATATAGGTGATAAAAGCCTAATGCGGGCTTATAAACAGACATATCAATTTACAACTGCCAGTACGCATGTTGGGTGACATACCTTCATTGATTATTCACTGTTAGGCTGTTTCATTGATCACTTGTAAAAAAAAACTCAATAATAAGGCGAAGATCAGTTGTAGCCTAATAAGAGAGCGAAGTTACGTGCCATCAGATCTGTTGTTTTCCGTGTAACTTTAGGTACAAGACCTGTTATAAGCTGCTTATACAGTACTGGACATGTAACCACAATGTAAGTACAATAAATAAATGAATGATACAATGTAATAAATCAATAGTTGCTTAGTGATTGATAGCCTAGAATGTATCTACCAGGCCAGACAAACAAGCTATGTGGTCGCAACTTAACACCTCACTATGTGTTTCCCGAGTGCAGTGGCCGGCGTCCAACCCAGCCTTCCCTGCCGGACACCGAGACTTGTCGACGCCAATCGAAAAAAGTGAGGGGCTGACAGTGACATAAGTCCACAAACTCCTATTAACAGACAAACGTACAGAAATAACTGGTCTAAGATGGCCAACACACTGCAGTCCCCAAACTGTGACGAGTCAAGAAACAATTCTGAATGTTATATTATTTACAGGCTACTGATATTGAAATATTGTCATTATCTATTTAGATTACACTCCAAGTCGTCAACACTCACCTAAAAGTTACGCAGGACTTTGTTGACCGTGACACAAAATCGTAATGTAAAAATTGTTTGAAAGTCCCGTGCGCTATATGTATGTAACTATTCTCCAAAATGTTTTCCCAGAAATATAATCCAACACTGCCAGCAGTTGTTGCGCGGCTTTCGACCTTTCTCAAACTATGAAAACAAGTTACGTTCAAAAACGTCGATGAGATATATCATCTTCTTTCGCAAAGTTTTCCTGATTAAAATAATAGATTTCTTTCAAACTGAAAAAACAATGAGAAAAACGTAATGGTAAAATCTGTTCAGTTCACTAATCTATTTGTCAACCTTTCCGCTGCAGCATTCAGCAGCGCGCACGAGAGCCCTGCATAAACCGGTCCTCAAACCACCGCGAGGTCAGCAAACGCTACCAGGTGCTCATTTACATAACTGCACTGGCTGTGTCCAATCAAAACAGTTAGCCAGGTGCTTGTTAAATAGTCTACTTGAAAACAACCAATCAGAAGTCCGTCTGGGTGGGACCCATGACCCGACCACAGTGCTGTAATGTGAGTGGTCCTCTGGGGGACAGAGATTTGTTACTGGAACAGAGTGTTTAAGAATATATAATACGCAACAACACGTTCGTTCCAACAATTTGGTGTCTTTTGAAGTTGATTACTTAGTTAATGTGACATTTGGTTTCACCTGTAGGCCTAATTAATTTTAAATTAAATAAAAATTCTGTTATAAAGAGCACATGTTCAAAATACTAAAATCATGTTTACCCAGTAGTAGGTGCCTTTAAATTACAAATAAAATGTCAAGTTTGTTGTGCCCAGTAGGGAGTGACAAATTAATGCAAATTACACCAAAAGGGAAATTGCTAAAAAAGTAATATCTTGTTTATCTGTGGGTGACATGGTTAATGTGTAATAGTCCAATCGTTCAGTTTTCCACTGCATAATAACAGATAAAAGCCAAAATTGCTGATCTTCTTTTACACTATGACTGAACTATTATAAATGCATCTTTTGAAATGGGAATAATTTTATCATAATGGAATGACAATTCACTTAATGTAATAGGGTTCAGTTCACCTGGAAATAGGCGACATAAAGGGACATGTAAATTAATCTCTATTCACATTAAATTGATTATGGTCTTCATAAATGACTTCTTCAAAGCAACAAAATAAATAGAGGAAATAACGATAAACATGTGGAAATTGTTGGGTTAGGTGGGTTTAATTCTGGAATTGACTCTGGATTGAAAAGTTATATATATATTATATAAGTGGTCATTATTGAAGGATTTTTCATTAAGTTTTTGCAGGCTTACATTTCAATATTAAATAAATATTGGTGCATAATTTCTACATGAAATACAACTTACTTTATGAGATATCAACAAGAACACCCAAATCACACACTATGGTCCTCTACTTCTGACAGAGTAGTGCACTAAGAGGGAATAACGGGCCATTTGGGGAGTAACCCTTCATCCTTTTTTCATCCTACGAGGGATAGCTGTTGCCAGTAGCATCCATCCAAAGTTCTGTCTTTGTATTTACCTTAAAAGTAAACATCATTACAGAGTTTGCCACTATAACTATATACTATTACACCCTGGGCTATAATGAGTGTGAATGAAGGGTTTACTTTACAGTGAAACACTGTACTTTGGATTCTAAAAGTTGTGAAAATGGGGTTTTAGACTTAAGTGCACTGTGAAAAGTCTGAACTTATAAAGTGAGCAGCAAAAGATGTATTTGCTTTAAATATGAAAGAATAGTTTTCTTTTTACAAGCCAATGAGTGTCAGAAAATCTAGTGCCTTAGGCCTTGCATATAAAGAAGAAAATTAGTAAACCACAAGAACAAGAAAGAGAGGGAGAGTATTTGGTAGCTATGTGTCAGTACTCGTCTGTATTTCACAGCTTTGTCTAGCAATCTGGCATTCAGCAGCATTTGAAAATAAATGCAATTTAGCCAACCCTGTCTGATCAAGATCCAGCCCCTCCTTTGACAAATAGAGCCATTGAACCATTGACATTTGTGTGTGTGTGTGTTTTGTGTTATTTCAGTAGGTCAACATGAATACATGAACGGTAAAATTGTGTGTCTTTAGTCAGAGGACACTGAGACATTAAAACAAGCAGTAATACCTAACTTATATGAACATACAGCATTCCAAATAAACAAACAAACATATATTGCTTAACACACATGCCCTCACCCCAACCATCTCGCTCTCTCTCTCTCCCCCTCCCCCCTCGATCTTAATTACTCTCTTCCATTTTCTCTCTTCTCTCTTTGTTTATGTGAATAGCAAGGCTGCCTGGAGTTTCATTTGGCTTGCCTTGCTCAGAATATCATTAACATTCTATAACTAACTTCCAATTCATACTTAACCCAAATTATGTATTTTTTTTACTTTAAAGCCTGGACCAAAATTAAAAACTCTGTTTAATCCAGTTACATTTTAAGCTTGCCTTTCTCAAAGTCCAAATTTTTCATATAAACCATATTGTAACTGCTAAACATACGAATTGAGTTTCCCATGTTCTTTTAATCTATTTGGTAAATCCACTTATTTGATTTATCCATCCTGTCTGGATGTTGCGGTTGTTTCATTACTTGCAGCTATCACTTTAAACATTTGTGGCCACAAAACATATGTTTGATGTAAAAAATGTCCAAGAAAAAGAAAAAATTTGTAAGGCATACTATAGTAAAATGTAAGGTAATATTTATATACATTTCCAAATGTGTGATTAGTGATAAAAAACCTTTAAGTGTTGAGAGCCCTTACATATAAAGTTCCTCTAGCATATTCTCCCATCTGTGGCAGCTGGTCTTCTTTGTGTAGGGTATACCATTGCCTCTCCCTTTGCTATTATTCTCTTTTCAGAGCTTTCCCGGACTGGCTAGGCTTTGTTTGTCGCCTGAGCAACGGCAAATACCCCTCCAAATGTGATGACCGTTTTTCATTTTCGTCTCTTTCTTTGTCTCCTTTGCTTTGCTCACATCTTTCTGACATTATTTCTTGACATTTTTTAACATTTTTAAAATGAACCCCCTCCTCTCCTACTCCCTCCTCTCTTGTTACTTTTTGTAAAACCCAGTGGAGCATAAAAAGCAGGTCTGATCCTGTAAGGAATTCTCTGGAGGAGGGAGGGAGCTGTAAAATGGATGAGGAGTCAATACAAATGTGTGAGAAGGTAAGGTTGAGTAGACAGAGGAGCTCAGATAGAGAGTTGGAAAGGGAGAAAAGGGAGAGGGGGTGTGAAATAGAGTGGGAGACAGAGAGGTGGAGGGGAGAAAAAGAGAAAGTGAATAAGATCAGAGAGAAAGGGAGAACATGGAGAGCACTAATAAGGAACTGGTCACATAATGAGAGGAGCTGGCCACAGTATGAGAGCTGCTGGTCACAGGACCAGAGGAGCTGCCCACATTACCAGAGGAGCTGGCCACAGTATGAGAGAAGCTGGCCACAGTATGAGAGAAGCTGGCCACAGTATGAGAGGAGCTGGCCACAGTATGAGAGAAGCTGGCCACAGTATGAGAGAAGCTGGCCACAGTATGA
>JACXGJ010017077.1:0-11578 GCA_016801105.1 Esox niger
AGTTTATGGAGGTGTACATAGTCCAGTGTATGGAGGTGTACATTGTCCAGTTTATGGAAGTGTACATAGTCCAGTTTATGGAGGTGTACATAGTCCAGTTTATGGAGGTGTACATAGTCCAGTTTATGGAGGTATGGATAGTCCAGTTTATGGAGGTGTACATAGTCCAGTTTATGGAGGTGTACATTGTCCAGTTTATGGAAGTGTACATAGTCCAGTTTATGGAGGTGTACATAGTTCCGTTTATGGAAGTGTACATAGTCCAGTTAATGAAGGTGTACATAGTCCAGTTTATGGAAGAGTACATAGTATAGTTTACAGAGGTGTACATAGTATAGTTTATGGAAGTGTACATAGTATAGTATATGGAGGTGTACATAGTCCAGTTTATGGAAGTGTACATAGTCCAGTTTATGGAGGTGTACATAGTCCAGTTTATGGAGGTGTGCATAGTTCCGTTTATGGAGGTGTACATGGTCCAGTTAATGGAGGTGTACATAGTATAGTTTACGGAGGTGTACATAGTATAGTTTACGGAGGTGTACATAGTATAGTTTACGGAGGTGTACATAGTATATTTTACGGAGGTGTACATATTATAGTTTACGGAGGTGTACATAGTATAGTTTACGGAGGTGTACACAGTATATTTTACGGAGGTGTACATAGTATAGTTTACGGAGGTGTACATAGTATAGTTTACGGAGGTGTGCACAGTATATTTTACGGAGGTGTACATATTATAGTTTACGGAGGTGTACATATTATAGTTTACGGAGGTGTACATATTATAGTTTACGGAGGTGTACATAGTATAGTTAACGGAGGTGTACACAGTATATTTTACGGAGGTGTACACAGTATATTTTACGGAGGTGTACATATTATAGTTTACGGAGGTGTACATACAACGTGGCGACAGACTGTTCCGTCTAACCAGACTCCAGCATGCCGTCTCGCCAGATAAGTTGAATGGGCTGACTTTCTCAAGTTCCCCGCCCTCAGCTCGTCATCACACAAGGGGGAGAGGGGCCGTTTGAAATGGAGCAGTACAATACAATGTTACGAACACAGAAAGCTTGCTGGATCCTAAGAAAACTTGGTTGCGGAACATTTATCACAAGGGCCCAGCTGAGTTTAATGTATCATCTTCACACAAACAGATGATAGAGTCTCCTGCTGTCTGTGCAACGTTATTTATGTAAATAGATGAAGTGTTGGGCCTAGAATCGAGCCTAGTGATTCTCCCTGGGTGACAGCTAACAGCTCAGACAGCAGATGTTCTGTCTATACACATTGGCCTCTTTGAGGGAGGTAGTTAGCAAACCAGGCCAAGGCTGGTGTTAGAGGCTTCTGCAAGGTTAAGAAAAAAAACAGCACAACATCTCTTTGTGTCAAGAGCAGTGGTAACATAACTGCAGAGACACAACCAGTGCCAAGATGGGAACCAGTTTATGAACCAGAAAGGATATTCAAACATTAAGAAGTCCAGTCAGTTCCGTATATACGTTGTTTTCAACCCCTTTGATATATCAGGCAAGATAGAAACCGGATGGTAAATACAGAACTTCCTCAGACAGTCACCCACTCAGAACTTCAGTCAGTTGTTCAAACTATCCATCAACCACACAGTCAGTCAACCACACAGTCAGTCAACAACCCAGACAGTCAACCACACAGTCAGTCAACCACCCAGACAGTCAACCACACAGTCAGTCAACCACACAATCAGTCAACAACCCAGACAGTCAACCACACAGTCAGTCAACCACACAGTCAGTCAACAACCGAGACAGTCAACCACCCAGACAGTCAACCACACACTCAGTCAACCACACAGTCAGTCAACAACCCAGACAGTCAACCACCCAGACAGTCAACCACACAATCAGTCAACCAAAGTCAGTCAACCACCCAGACAGTCAACCACCCAGAGAGTCAACCACACAGTCAGTCAACCACCCAGACAGTCAACCACACAGTAAGTGCAGCAGTCAGTCAGCAACAGACAGCATCAATCCAATCAAAACGTATATCTTTATTTTGAACATGTTATGAGAGTTCTAGTTCTGTTGGACCGGTTGTTAAACGTCAAACCATTCAACACAGCTACAGAGGTAGTTTCAATGATTTGTACTTACAACCATTTGCCACACTCCAACTGCTAGTCAGCCTGTGTCTGTGTGTGTGTGTGTGTCTGTGTGTGGGTGTTTGTGTGTGTCTGTGTGTGTCTGTGTGTGTGTGTGTGTCTGTGTGTGGGTGTCTGTGTGTGTCTGTGTGTGTTCTCAGTCCTGTCTTTGGCTGAGTAGTCTGCAGTGAAAACTGCCTCGTCAAATAAACAGATAACAGATACAGCACAGCCGAAATTAAAGTTACACACTATTGCACAGATGGGATGCCTGTGTGTGTGTGTGTGTGTGTGTGTGTTCTCCACTGCAGCTGTCTGGCTGCATAAACTGACAACTTTGAAACAGCTCAATTAACAAACTCCACTCTTCCTCACTATGAAACAGAGAGATGTGGGGATCAGGGTGGTAGAAAGAGAGGAAATGGGGGAAAATTAGAAAGAAATATTGAGAGAGGTGGGGAATTGGGAAAGAAGGAGAGAATGGAGAGGGAGGGAGGGAGGAGAGGGAGGGAGGGAGGGAGGAGAGGGAGGGAGGGAAGGGCAGGGAGAAAAATAGTGAGAGAATGCCACATCTGAACCTCCACAGATAGCGCCATATTTCTTTGAAAATCAACTACTCATTTGTTTTAACTGCCCGTGGGTAATCACAGTTAGCTAGGCTAAACAGCTGTCTTATAATTTCATAAGCTATCCACTCCCAGCGCCACTTCTGTCTTTAGCTAGCTATCGTCAACGTTACCACCCATAAGTTAGCTGAGCGACAGAATATTCTGTAGCTAGGAAGGCTATTGCAACGACTTTGCTGGTCTCCTAGCTAAATCGCACAGCTAGATATTCAACTACTACTGTCCCAGCTAGGTAGCTAATTCAAGGAAGAACTGTAGGTATGACTGTGTACCACCGCATATCTTGAATCTAGGCTATTCACAGTGATTCCTGACATCTTGGTAGGAATGAGACTGTTATCCCTAATATGTAATATTAGCTGTCCGTCTGAGTAATATAGTCTTGAGTCTGTTTGGGACCCTGCCAGGGGTTAGATGTAAGTGGAGAAAACAATGTCTAGGGGCAACAAAAAACTGTGATCAAACCTGGCTCTCAGTAATGGACAGATCTCTGGTAAGACAAGATATCTTTTAACCCTTTCAACCCATTTCTACCTGTCCTCCCTACTCTCATAAATACAAGTGTAAAAATCATCCAACATACACAAGATATGAAATAGCATTTTTTCTTTGTTTCAATGTTTCAATGCGTCTTTCTCCCTCATATTTTGAATTTGTCGATTTAATTGCAAGAAATATGTCCGGAGAGGCAGTGTATTGGCTAAACCGCTCCCTCCACTCCTGCTACCTCTACCATTAATGGGCTGTGCTCCTCCAAAAGGTGGGGGCAAAATCACTGCTTTTCCCCCAGTTCAAGAGGATGTAAACCATTGTGAAGGTTGGTGCATGGGTAGTTCGTTCACAGATTCTTACTAATGGGTATGGAAAAGCACAAATCCTCTGTGCTTTGGGGTTGTTGTTTTGTCGCTTCCCACCAATCTAAATATTTTAAGACACTGGCTCTCCCGCGTGAACGTCAAGCAAAGCTAACAGGCCCAGCTAGCGACGGATGTGCCAAATTCATTTATCTAAAACTAGTTTCCACTTTAGCGTTTGAAGAAAAAATATCAAATTATGTTAGAGGGTAGGTCCGATCATATGGAATGGATTTACAACAGCGTAGGGGGGCAGAGAATAACCTAAGGTTTCCAAAATTCATAGTAAGAACAGAAGTTGTTCGGCCTTCCCTGCCTGTCGTTGTTAGCTGCTGACACTGTGGTCAAAGGCTGGCTACTCTGACTTGAATTGTCTGCCAACAGCGAACCCAATTCGTTCGTGATAACTGAATGTGAATGGATTTGGTCTTCAAATAAAGTAAGTTTAAAAAATATTTTTTTAGCAATTTTATGCAAAAATAGGTTAATCTACTCCCTTATTTTGTAGGTTATATTTGTTTACTGGATTCAGACTTGAAGTTTTGGGATTGCCAATCAGATACGCTACTATTTTGCTTAATCGGTTGTTTTGTAAAGGGTCACATGATGCGTAGCAAACCCGTGGGAAAAAGGCTCCGCTGACGAGATTTTGAAAACATTTTTGGCTTATGCCATCGTCCGCTACTCGCGCAGTTAATTGCTTGTTTTGCGAGTCATGCCGATGAACATGTGGTACAGATACATGCTGAGATCGATTTAGTAGTATATCTCTTTGCATAGGGAAGTGTCCGGTGCGGTCTCAATTGACAGGTGTATGGGACAAGGACAGTGTGGTTCCCTTTAAAACGTGTATGCTTCCAATCTAATGACACACGTAATAGAAAACGATTTGCCGGGGTGTTTGACTTGACTACCGAGTAGACTATCAGATTTTAGCGTATTTCTTATTGCCTACCGTGACTTAGACCTCACTGCACGTCAGTCTCCAGGTTAGCAAGCAGCGCACTGCAGTCTGTCAGGTCATCTGTTTTCCTCCTTCTACAAGACCACATCCATGTCGGTCAGACAGCCAGGCCTTGGGTATGGACCCATATCAAGAGGTGGAGAGGACGTGTAGGTCAATGCTAGGTCAGTGTTTTAAATGAGGGGAACTTCATTGTGTATCTGATGATCCAAACGTGATGTAATAGGATTGTGTAACACGCCAGTGCGTAGTAAAGTCACAGCGCTAGCTCGACATTGTCTTTCGTCTGGGCTATATTAATTATTGCACGCAACACCCAACAGGCTGACTGTTTTAATGAATCAAATACAAACAACATAAGAATGCATAATGAGATACTAGCTTGCTGCTATTTGTAACAGCACCATGCGATTTCCTTCAGAAATTCTTCCTCTTTCCTGGATACAACAGAAGTTCTTGAAATGTCAAGTTAGCAAGCAATTGAGAAATACACAATCATCAAAAACAGAAGCTCTTAATCAAGTAGTTAGCTACTGTAGCTACCCTTTCTCTATTTGACTGTATTCTCACCTTGTATCAAAACAAGGTATAGATTTTCTACAACGGCCAAGCAAACCGCCTGTCTATTTAAATGCCGATAGCTCGCCATCACCTCCGGTCATAAGTGTTCTCTGTCCCACCTGGACAAACGTCTAATATCGACGTTGATCCCATGTCTTGGTGACACACGGACACAAACACACAGGTGACCACACACACACATGTTTGTGTGAAAGGAGAGGAGGGGAGAAAGGAGCTGGAGGTGAGAAGACAGACGGAGATGGGGATGCATCACCCGTCAGGTGTGACTGAACTGAGCTCTGGAAATCCCCACGTCCCTCTTCCCCTCCCCACATCTCTCCTTCAGCACGTCTCTCTCTCGCTCTATCTTCATTTTCCCATTTTCAATCCACACTTCCCCTCCCTCCTTTCCTCTCTGTCTCCCCCGTTTCTCTTCGGCCTCTCTCTCCCTCGCTCCATTTTCTACTTGAGACGAGGTTTTGTGCAAACACCTCCGAGGACATTCCAGAGTCCCCGCGACCCCTGCCCTTTCACTTTGCTCATTCTTCTCTTCTTCTCCTCCACCTTCCTCTTCGTCATCTCCTCCTCCCTCCCTCTCCTCTTCACGTGCCGTCAGGTGGTGTTTCTTGCCGACAGGGGGGCCTGTAACTGTATCACTATCACTCAGGCTTGTGACTCACTAAGGTGCTGCCGATAGGGACGTCTGATGTGTGAAAAATTAATTAATTAACCCGGCTCACAGGAGCAGATTCACTCCTGTACGTTTGTCGTCAGACCTTCCCGTAACAGCCATACCAAGTGGCCTGTGGATTTAATGTAAAACATGGTGCACAATTTTCAGTGATCCGTTTTGCTTCGCCAGCACCACTTCTACAATCAGTGGCCAAAATCCCCCGAATGCATCATTAAGTTACCTAAACATTCCTCAACCTAACTCACCGTAAAAGTACATAAACTTATACTCCCTGCGGTACATACCGAAGAGGCTAAACTCAATTTTCACCTCATCCAGAGACTGTTAAACCCCTGTACGGACGAACGATGAACACAAACGTGAAACCTTGAGATCTCAATGCAACAGCAGTCAACAGGTCAAACAGCATTAATCTCACGTAGGGTTGATTGAACAATCAAAGGAAAATGTTGTCATAACAACTAGGAGTAGCTGGGCAGAGTTCCAATGACCTCCTATGGCCTTAGCTGTCCATCATCTATGTCCAAGTGCGGAGCTTAACTGTCAGTCATCTATGTCCAGGGGCTTAGCTTAGCTGTCCATCATCTATGTCCAGGGGCGGAGCTTAGCTGTCCATCATCTATGTCCAGGGGCGGAGCTTAGCTGTCCATCATCCATGTCGGTTGGTTGTTAGCATAAATAACTCTGACTCACAGCAGTCAATGTAGGTAGGTCAGATGGAGAATATTGGTCTCACGATTTTGGTTGACCTCCCTAGTAACTGTCAATACAGTTTTACCTGAATCAGGTTCGATTTATTCAGGAGAGTGTGTTGCAAGACACACGGGGCTTGTCCAAACATACGCGGTCTGACGCGCACACGCCCTTTGAACTGAGAACGCTAGCTACAGTAGCAAGCAAAAACAACCTGAAGAGGAAGGACAGTGTCTGGCAGACCAACGTGCTCCCACATGTCTTTCATGGAGGAGTGGAAAGCTGGAAAATAGATGCTGCTACAACTTAGAAGATGCGTTTATTATTTGGTTTTCTAAGTACTAAATCCCAGACAGACAGGCAGGTAGACAGTCAGACAGATAGGCAGGCATATCGACAGTCAGACAGATAGGCAGGCAGGCTGACAGGCAGATAGACATTCAGACAGACAGGCTTTCTGACTTACATTCTGACTGACTGCAGTAGAACAAGCCAAACATGGTAGATGGTTACAAATATCTGCTGGCATTGTGACTGGGTACGGTTTGCCAAAACAGGTAAACCAATCAATTAGGCTGATTCAGTGGACAGCATCACTTCAATACCGTGATTGGCCTACAGAGAACATCTGTTTTGAAGGATGCGGACCAATCACGTACCGGTGTTGAGTGAGGTTCCCTTGGTGCAGGCCACCACCGCGCCCATGCTGGGCTGTGATGTCATCCCGGCCATGGAGTCCACCTGTGACATCATACAAGTCAGTTTTTGTGTGTGTGTGTATACGCGTGTGTGTGTGTAAGTGTGTGTTTGTATGAATGATACACACGGCTACATCCACCACATCGGCGCCGGCCTCGGCACACGCCAACATGGCCGCCACTCCAGCCCCAGCCGTGTCGTGTGTGTGGACATGGATCGGAACGTCGGGAAAACGATCCCGCAGCGCACTGATCAGGAGACGACTGGACTCGGGCTTCAGCAATCCTGCCATGTCCTGGAGGAGGGAGGGGGTGAGGGCAGGGGTGAGGGCGGGGTGAGGGAGGGGTAAGGGGGGGGTGAGGGCGGGGTGAGGGGGGGGTGAGGGAGGGGTTGAGGGACAGAGGGAAGGGGAGGTGTGAATGTATGAAAGGGGCAGAGAATAGGGGTTGGGGGAGAGATGGATTAAAATGAAAATGCAAAAACAAACCCATGCCAATCTTGTTTGTTGTAGTCTTTTGTTATTTAGTGTTTGCGTGCGCGTGCGCATGCACGTGGTCTCTGCCTGAAATGTTAACGTAGGTAAATGCAGATCGGGGTTAAAGGTCAATTCCTTTTCTTGTCCAGTCAATTCAGAAAGTAATGCTCTAAAAGGTGGAATTACCACTGACCACTGACTTTGGTGTGTGTGTGTGTGTGTGTAGAGTGGCTGGCTGTGTGTGTGAGTGTGTGAGTGAGTGAGTGAGTGTGTGTGTGTGTGTGTGTGTGTGTGTAGAGTGGCTGGCTGTGTGAGTGTGTGAGTGAGTGAGTGTGTGTGTGTGTGTGTGTGTGTGTGTATAGAGTGGCTGGGTGTGTGTGTGTGTGTGTGTGTGTGTGTGTGTGAGTGTGTGTGTACTCACCTTAATACACAGAATGTGAGTACCCGCCTTCATCAGCTCATCAGCCAGGTTGACATAATACTCCAGAGAGTACTTCTGCCTCATGGGGTCCGACACGTCGCCCGTGTAGGAGATGGCCGCCTCGACCACACCGCCTGCCCTGGAAACCAGAAGGGTCGTCGCCGTGGAGATTAGGGGACAGGAGGTCAACGTGGCGATGGAGATGAAGACAGCGTGTTAATGTGTGAAGGATCAGAAGGTTGACCTAAACCGACGTGGTCAGAGATGACCTCAGACTGACCTCCCCGCTGCCTCCATACCCAGCAACATGTTGGGGAGGTAGTTCAACGAGTCAAACACCCGGAAGATGTCCATCCCATTCTCCTTGGCCACCTCACAAAACCTGGGGAGGGAGGGAGGGGGGCGGGGTCAAAACTAAAGATATTCATCCCATTCTCCTTGGCCACCTCACAAAACCTGGGGAGGGAGGGAGGGGCGGGGTCAAAACTAAAGATATTCATTCCATTCTCCTTGGCCACCTCACAAAACCTGGGGAGGGAGGGAGGGGGGCGGGGTCAAAACTAAAGATGTTCATTCCATTCTCCATAGGCAACTCACAAGAAAGAGGGAGGGAGCGAGAGAAAGAGGGAGGGTCTGTGTCCCTCCGTGTGTGTGTCGGAGCATGTGTGTGTCTGTGTGTCTCTCTGCGTGTGTGTGTGTTTGTCTTGGTATGTGTGTGTGTGTGTGTGTGTGTGTATTGGTATGTGTCCGTGTGTGTGTGTGTGTGTGTGTGTATGTATTTTGTGGGTCTCTCAGTGTGTGTGTGTGTATGCATTTTGTGTGTCTCAGTATGCGTGTGTGTGCGTGTGTCTCTGTGTGTGTGTGTGTGTGTGTGTGATTGTATTTTGTGTGTCTCTCAGTGTGTGTGTGTGTGTGTGTACTCACTTGAACACTGTGTTATCAGGGTAGTTGGTGTACCCCACAGCGTTGGCTCCACGCAGCAGCATCTGGAAGGGGACGTTGGGGACCAGAGAACGGAGCTCCTGAAGCCTCTTCCATGGGCACTCATACAGGAAACGCATCGCCACATCAAAGGTAGCGCCTACAAACACACACAGAATACAGAAATGAATACAAACAGAGAGGGATGGGGAGAAACGGGAGGGTGTGAGGAAGGGAAAATTATGAAAAGAGAGAGACAAAGAGAAAGAGAGGAATGAGCAATATCTCATTACATGAGCTTAACATCTGAGCTGAGGTAGAGCGAGAGGACATGGAGATGGAGGAGGATAGAAAATACACAAATAAACATACAGATAATGTCAATAAACTGCCCATAAAGTAACTGTAATGTATCTTTGCGACAGTGGTTCTCCAACCTCTTCTCGGGGAGCGCGAGCTGTTCCATGTACATCATCTATTCTAGTGCGAACACATCCCAGTCAATCGTTGAGCCCTGGACTGGCTGCTCTCAGCGGTCCAATAGAAACTATTCCTCCAGTTAAACAAAACAGAGCTCCTTCATAGTGTGTGAAATGAATTTCCCCCAGTACTGACCTCCCCAGTTCTCCAGACTGAACAGGTTGCTGAAGTTGTGGGAGACGTATGGAGCTATCTTCTTTAGATCCTGGGTACGCACTCTGGTGGCCAGGAGGGACTGGGGAGGTGGAAACAGAACAAGTGAGTAGTGGTCGTTTATATTGTAGTAGTGGTAGTTTATATATTATTAATGGTATTTTATATAGTATTCATGGTAGTTTATATAGTATTAGTGGTAGTTTATATAGTTGTATTGGTAGTTTTGTTTGTATAGTAGAGGTGGTAGTTAATTTAGTTGTAGTGGTAGTTTAGTTTTTATAGTAGAGGCGGTAGTTTATATAGTAGAAGTGGTAGTTTAATTAATATCGTTGTAGTGGTAGTTTTATATCGTTGTAATGGTAGTTTTATATCGTTGTAGTGGTAGTTTAGTTAATATCATTGTAGTGGTAGTTTTATATCGTTGTAGTGGTAGTTTAGTTAATATCGTTGTAGTGGTAGTTTTATATCGTTGTAGTGGTAGTTTAGTTAATATCGTTGTAGTGGTAGTTTAGTTAATATTGTTGTAGTGGTAGTTTTATATCGTTGTAGTGGTCGTTTAGCTAATATCGTTGTAGTGGTAGCAGTAGGATCCACCTACCTGGTGTGCATCTCTGAAGGTGGTGTCCATTAGCAGCAGTCCAGGATGAGCCCTCACTGCCTTCGCAAAGCCCTCAGGACCTTCCCGGAGGAGGACATCACGAAACCCTACTGGGGGCTCACCTGCACACAATCAATTAACCAATTCATTTCACCTTCAATTGATCAGAGAAAACAGAAAGAGCAGTTTTTTTCCCGCTTCGCGTTACCAAGACGACAACACACAATGACACAGCGAAAACATGCCAGCAAGCATCCAGTCCTCCATTCAAGTCCGACACACTGTGGCCCCAAGCAAATGCTCCAGCAAAGCATTCAACTAAAACGCAGCTGAACCTTCACCGTTCCTTGTGAATATCGATAAGACTGAGTTGCAGTCGGCACGCGGCCGCCATGTTTACCGGTGTTGCCTGGCCACCAAGTCATTCGTCCACACGGCAGGCGTCTCCCCATGAGACCCGTGTTTTAAAATATGGGTTACAGAGCCTGTGATGAAAAGAACTGCACAGAAGCAAACCCGGGTCAAGTTAGCCCGCCCCAGTGGATTCCTCTGGGCCCGTAGCTAGAAACGCATCAAGGACACCTTTAACTGAGAATTGCTGAAAAGAAAAACCTTGACAACTATTTTCCAAGTTATGTTGCAGAAGAAAAAACCTTATCAGCATTTAGCCTTAACACACGGGGGGAGGCGTAGATGTTCCGTCCAAAAGATAGCACGCTGGGATAAAGTAATGATTAAATGCATTGAAGATAACATTTTTATCAGTAATGGAGCCACAGTCTACAGTCATTTTTCAGGCAGTGAGGAGAACATGCCATTTTTCTGGGATTTTAACGGTTTTACGAAAAACTGTCTTTACAGACAAATTATATACATATTTCTCTGATTTAGCTTTTCCAATTTGTTTTTACAATCATTAAAATTATCCTCAATTGCTCAAATGACAGCCAGTTCCTGTTTAACTGTATTGGGGAAACTGGTCAAAATATCCCATGACGGGCTCATCCCCTGGGCTGCTGTTCATAGGACAAAACCTGCAAACCAAACGGACACTTGCCAGGGGTGGGTGGCAGGGATTTGAGTCCCGAGATTTATGTGATCAATAATCAAGCAAAAATGTATCAAGCAATCAATTGAGTAATCAACAAGAACATCAATATGTCTCACGAAAAGTCACCTTGCAGGACCTGAGGAACAAAGGGTGAGATAAGATGGAGAGGGGTGAGGATGGAGAGGGGTGAGGATGGAGAGGGGTGAGGATGGAGAGGGGTGAGGATGGAGGGGGAGGGGTGAGGATGGAGAGGGGGG
>JACXGJ010017078.1:0-11578 GCA_016801105.1 Esox niger
GCTCCAACGCCCCCCTCCCTCCCAGTCTCCAGGTTCTGCCCCTGCACGGCTCCAACGCCCCCTCCCTCCCAGTCTCCAGGTTCTGCCCCTGCACGGCTCCAACGCCCCCCTCCCTCCCAGTCTCCAGGTTCTGCCCCTGCACGGATCCGAAGCCAAGTCAGACCACTCACATATACGCTGCAGACAGAATGCATGGGAATGACTGAAACAGTACAAAAGGGCCGTAAGCGCCAAGACCTCAACGGCATCAGAGAGCTTAGAAACCAGAAAGTGGATTTTCTCCCGTCGACGCACGCATCTGTTTATCAAATGAGTTGAGATAACAAGGAAAATAATACTCAGTGTGCCCTACCAAGTAAGGAAATTGCTTGGCGTGCATTTTCTTCATGACTCTCCGGGACATCTTGTGAGTATTTACTTTTGGTTGCATATATAGTAAGTACATTTGAGCTTGCTTGTGTGCACGCATCAGTTAGCTTGATAGTAGTAGTAGTAGTAATTTCACATAGAACGTATCAATGTGTAAATCCAATCAAGACAAAAGGCTGTAGTTGAGCTGTTATATTAATACAATTGAAGACAACTCAGTTAACATTGCCCTTGTTGATAGCTAACTAATCAAATTAGATGTATTACAGTCAAACACTTGCTTTTCCCCACAGCGCTTGACTTCAGATAAAAAGTGTAGGGACAAATCACACATTGGACTGTGTTAATGAAATGTATGTTAATACCGCATGCCCTAATAAAAGGAACCGGAACGCTGTTCGCCTTAAATTAGAAGGCCCATATCAACCACTGCTAAACCACGATAAACACTTTACGCCACGAACTCCAACAAGTTCCAAGCAAGGTATCAATATAGCAAAATAAACAAATTAGAACGTTAGCAGTAGTGGCGCCTAATGTGAGTTGACCATTCCAAAATCACATGCGCAATAATGATACCGTTGACGCTCATCTGTCGTGTGATTTGGGCCCCACCCTCTCCAGGCACTGTTCCTGTATGGATCTTATGGTGTTTGACTGGCAGATAACATGCAGCAAATATGATTACTGGCTAATTTTTTTCTACTTAAGCTTTTAATCACAACAGTTGTGCAGTTGACTGACACATGGGGTCATTTTCAATGGAAACAACAGCTGTAAATGCAAATATTGTATTGTAGTTCTAACATCCCAAAGTGGTTGAATCACAATCATTTTCATTTCACAAAAAGATTAAGCAGGCGCCAGACAGGAGCTAAGCCGGGACAAACTACTGGCAACAACAGAAACAGGGATGATAGAGCCCAAGTAGCATTGCCACTTAGTGTAGTTACTTGTTTAATAAAAACAAATGGAAAAACGGTTGTGCTGAAGCACTGAGACAAACAAGCACACAGTAAACAGCACACCCCCGGATTCCAAATGTGAGCAGAACAGAATACTTCAACTATTGGCTAGTAGCCAAAAATCCCTCTTTCTGTCTGAGAAATAAGAGATCTGACTGACTGTGGACTGCAGTCAACCACTGAAAACAAACAGAAACAGTGAGTGACCAAGTACCGGTATTACTAAGTGGGCAACAACAAAAAGGACAGAAGGATGACAACGACAAAAAGAGGAAGACATGGAGAGAAACAGATCTTGGAAAGCCAGTGAATATGTGTTGGTGAGGCTGTCTGGAATGCCATCTATTGGACATGAGTTGCTACTGTATGTACCAGGCGGTCAATAGGAAACTCTCCTGTACATTATTGCTTACGAAACAAATTAGCATGGCATTAGAGAACCAAATGAGATTTTATTTGATGGGGGTTTTATGTAAATCCTTTCAAATCCCATCTGTGCAGGCAGGCATTCACTATGTATGTTACTTGATAATGGGGGTGAGCAGGGTGACTAACTAAGCATAAATTAAAGGGCCACTTCACCCTGGGGGACCATAGGTGGAGTGTATCATGTCAGAGAATTCCAAGGTAGTGAGATTTGTTTCACCCATAAATTGTCCAAAACGAACGCTAAATGAAAGGTCATGAAACTGGACAAATAAATGCAGTCATTTTTCATTTGGTGAAATATACAATGTACCGATCAGGCTACAAGTCAATGTGAACAGCTGCGGTTGGCCTTGACAAATAGAGCCATTGCTTGTCTTATAAAGATGTTCCTCAGATCACATTTAGGGGAAAGTTAAAAGCATCAATTCGCTTGCTTTACCTGTCAGCCTAGATGAAATGATTCAGAAGTTATTCTGGGTAGTTAATTTGAACATGTAGTAGGACAAAAAGTACCTTTGTTCACAGAACTAGGAACCAGATTTAATGCAATATTAAGAAAACATTCATTCATTCTCAAATTAAATTTGCTGTTAAAAGTTACTTAGTAATGTTATTGTTTGTAGAAATGGTACAAGCAGGGATAAACAAGAGTCATTTACCTGTGAGATGTTGTAGTGCATTGGTTTCTTTTGTAAGCCATGCACAGAACATTACATGGGCATGGTCAATGAAGCTGCTGTTTCAAAAGTATATAAAAACAAAATAACACCAGGCAAGCCATGTTTGGCCAGCCTACGATATGAAGTCATGAATGTTGTTGCCATCGCTGAATTCGAACCTGGGTCTCCTACGCGACAGGCTGCCTTTAACCACTACTCCACTAAGATATTTACATATGCAGTGTCGCGATAGCATCTCGACATTTTGTCATCCATTAAAATCAAGCCAAGTTTTTATATTTCACTAGACACCATTAAGCATTTTTAAACTGACTAACTTTTCTTATGAAGTTTACCTCCACCGCAACTAGGCACAGTACAGATTTTGCCACTGGCTGTTTTAACAGCATAGCAGCCAGTAATAGGCCAACTATGATCTACTTACTACCTGGAATGGTCACAAGAATTAACTAACTACTAGTAGATGAACTTTACAATGCCAAAGCTATACCTGTGAAGTTTCATTTTAGGCTTGCTATGATGCAGCTGCTTAAAGTTGTAGCCAGCAAAGCATGTCTATCTTGACCAAATCCTAATGTGTTATTTGTTTAGTCCGTGTAGAGGCTAGAACACTGGTCCTCTGCAAGGCAGTCCGCATCACTAACCACTATACTATTTAACAAGGGGTAATCAGTCAGTGAGAGACATTCGCTTTTCTTGGCCGGCTCCGCTTACATGGTCAGGCAACATTTGTCTACAAAATATGGCTAGGGCAGTACTATCTACATGTGCCTTGAACTCCTGAAACTACGGAAATATGTGACTAGACCAACAGAGAATGTACATTGTACCGCAAAATTCTAAATTGCTGGTTCAAGATGGCGTTGAGGAAATCTTGTGTTTTTATGACAAAAATGTATCATTGCTAACATTAGTAATTAGAACCATTAGTTGTGCTATGGTGAAATGCCCCTTTCAGTAGAGCAGTTTGATGATAAGGTAAATCAAATTATAGAGCAGGATCTTTTAAATGGCCAAATAATGAGGGCACTAAATAAGCATGCACCAAGTTACAGAAGGCCCCCCCAAATACAGCACCAGTTAAGTAAGGAACACTTTAATTAATCTTTCAAAATTATTATTTAAGCACTTAAATTATGCAACAGACAGGCAAATACTTTTAAATTACAGCAACACCAAGGGAATCACATTTGATGCTCCCCATAAAGACAAATCCATGTTTCTTTCATGCACAGTAGTTCATATTCCCAATTCTCCCCAAGAAGAAAACAGATTTCATGGCAATCTGTAGAAGTCTATTTCAAAGACAAGAAGGGAATCATAATATATAAATATATATTAAGGCACTCAGCACAGAATCCGGGCTCAAGATAATTGCTGCATAGAGCGGCATTCTCGTTTGAGGAAATTAAACACTTTCTCTCCATAAGATTAATTAGTCTGACATTAAAAGGGAGAGGGACGCTTTTCCAGCACACAGACCGGCTGTAGGCAGAAGCACACTGACAGGATCGGTCAACAACATACCAACTGGAACAGACTCCCCAGGGGTCTGCAGCAAAGATGGTCAAATGAACACACCTACACTGGGCAAAACAACGGCTTTCAAGAGCTTCGCCCTCACACGGCAGTCTGCCTCCTTTCTTCAGTTCTTAAAAAAAACTAGACGAAACGTGCACAAAAAAAAACAAGCCTAATAGATTTGCTTCCTCTTAATGTTTGGACAGTAAGTCTATCGTCTAACGACAGCAGCATAATTAAGGGGGGCCGTTTGTGGACGGACAAGTTTAATCCCAAATGGACATCTACTCCCTACATCCATCGACATTCCACATACAGGCTCTAGTGAAAAGTAGAGCAATGTATCGGGGATAGGGAGCCACATGGGAAGCACTGCGGCCTGCCGGGAATAGTCACTGATGGTGAACACCTTCCCCTCCCAGAGCACTGACGACACTGAACATGCTCTGAAGTACTAGGCCCAAATCATTCAGCGGTCAACTAGTTTCAGGTCGTAAAAGTACAAAACAGGACAACTGCTTTTTTCATTCCACCTGTAAACGCTAAACCGTTATGCACTTCGGTGTTCTCGTGCAGAACAGGGAGGTGTGGGATTCATTCGACCGGTGTCTGAGGGACGTATGGCGGAGGTAAGGGCTCCTTCCAACTCTCTGAACTGTTGGCCTTGCCTAATTGATGGATGCCTGCAAACACAGCTGGAGCCCACAAGCCCTTAAGGCCCTGCTGATTGGACGAGGGCGGGGGTCCACAACACTTAGAGGCTCGTTATCTCTAGCTGTCCATGTGAGAAGTGACATGAGGGCCTGCATCCCAAACCCTAGCCCCATCTGGAGCACTGCTCTACAGGCGCCAGGTGAAAGTGAGCACACAGCGTAGGGAACAGAGGCCCGTTTGAGACGGATACGAGAACGAGAGGAAGCTCACACAGCTCAGATGGCAGGATGTTGACCACCCGCATTGTTGAACAGAGCAGGCGGAAACATTGGAGAAACATTGGAGAAACATTGGAGAAACATTGGAGAAACATTGGAGAAACATTGGAGAAACATTGGAGAAACATTGGAGAAACATTGGAGAAACATTGGAGAAACATTGGAGAATCCCATTAAGTCTCAACAACACAAATGATCCAAAGTAGGGTGCTTCTGCTTTAGCATGTCACAACTCACAGCCAGAGAAACAGAGAACGGCTCCAGAGTACATAAGCTAAAAACACAGTTGGTTCATGAGATTAGATGATTTTAACATTTACTGGCTAGTGGATAATCCGGTATATGGCAGAGAATAACAAAAAAAGCCAAACTCTAGACTAGTACCTTGAGAGTATGCAGAGAGCGAAGGCTGAAACAAAGGGTGACGGTCAAGGCCAAGCCAAGTAAGGTTGGACCCAGTTACAGTGCATTTCTATAAAATATGTGCAGGGCCCAAAGTTAGCCATGCTAGGGGGACAAGTTCTGAAAATACATCCAAGAGTCACATACAGCTTAAACATAACTGGGTCATGGGAGGACGGTCAGCTGGGTATTAGATATTCATGAGTTAGTGCATAACTGAAATGACCAGATTGCAATTATTTTATGACAACGATCTTTCTTGCACAATATTTTGATTTAAAAAATCATGTTTCCAATCTGAGTAAGTGATTTTTTTTACACCAATGTTAGGTCTCAACAGATACCACAAAAACGTCTGTTTCTATCAGTGAGGATGTCCAGCGCACGTGTGCAGAAGAGCATTTGACAGTTCTGCAGAAAGTTATAGGCGCAGATCATTTCCTGAAAAGTATTGGTCTCTTAATGTCAGTATGTTTAAACCAAGTTTAAAATACATAAGCACCAATGCACATGCATTTTGGAATTCTGTAACATTATTATTTAATAAATGTCACATCAACGCTGACCGACAAACGAAAACAAGCGTGTATAAAATGTCTACTAATGTTGTATATTAACTTGTTAATTCTAAATAAGAAAATGCACATTAAAATGCATGGAAAGAAAAAACTAATAAAAATCGGTCCCACAGCATATTAACATTTGAAAATAAAAATGAATCATCCTTGTATATTTATAACTGAATTAACTGAGCATTGAAACATGTTTTGCAATGTGAGGAATTTGCAGCAGAGCGAGATGTGAAATGTCACGGTGTGCAGGAAAATGCAATTATCATTGCTTTGCGGTTGCATTTGGGAAGAACATTGATTTAGAAGTAGTTCCAAAGCCAAACAGCTGCACTACCCTGGGAACATTTGGGTTTTAAGCTAAATGAAAGAGGTGAGCCCAATAATTTAGAGGAGGCGAATTGCCAGGTATGCACCAATAAGCAGGCGCTCAAAAAACACCACAAATCTGAATAACCATTTCCAGATCCATCGTGTGTACTTTTAGGCCTACAATGCTTTTTGGCTTACGCTATAATAGTGCCATACAATTAACAATATAAACAAGTAACTCATTGGTCAACTAAAATGGTATGTACAAATCCCTAGACTGCACGAAGGAACAGTGATGTGGAACAGCAAGTACGAAGCTATTCCACGAACGTCAATAAAATTTGGACCGCATCCTGTGAAGATCAGCCCATTAAGTTCAGTTGTAGGACAGAGTATTACAACAGCAGAAACATTTCCAAACTCTAGTGATCCAACAACAACATTTCAAAGGGTAGTGGTTAGGGAGTAATAGAGCTGTGTTCAGAAATCACCACAGCCCAGACAACCGGCAAAATGGCACAGACGAGCATATTTTGTTGACATGCCAACCCTCTCGCGCTCCCGCTGTGTAGTCACATTTCACTGGTCTCATTATGCTGATCAGGGTCTTCTGATCTGCTCAAAATAATGACAGCGGCCCAACTCCTCGTCAAGGCACGGGGGGGGGCATGTGTCAGATGGAGATGCTATCAGTTACTCTGTCCCTTTCATTCCTCAGCCTCCTTTCATCTTATTTCCCTGCGGAGGAACAGGTCCTTATTGCTATTGGAAAGTTAATAAATAAAGCACCTTTGGAGACAATCGATTGGGATCTCCACTTTCTAAAGACACATTTTGCCTTCATGTCTATGATATTATAGTCATGAAATGGAATCAAAGTATGCTTGGAAAGGCATAGGAGTAGTAACTGAAACCCAGAGGCTGAATAGAGACAAGGCCAGAGCGAGCAGCATGTCTGAGTTAGGACACAGAGGTCATTTGACACCAATAACATTGTAGGATACAGAGGACCTCTCAGAGGGGTGTGAGGACTTGGCCGCATGCTCGCTCGCATGCACGCACTAACATCTACAGAAAGTCACACCTTGAATACTCATGTTAACAGTCGCTTTACCCTGATTTCCGGGTTATGTTCTTGTTAACGAATCAGTGGAAATGATCTAACATAAAACAAGAACAATGCAAGTCAAGAAGGATGGGGAAAGAGACCGATTAAAAAGAAAGACAGCAGAAGTCGTTTAACCCACCAGAGTAGAGTTCCTGAAGTAACTGTCTTTGACACAAAGTTATTGAACATAGTGGCCTGTAAATTTAACAAAGTGTAAACTGCATCCAAACAAGGTTTCTAGCTAATTAGCCCAAGAGCTCCCCACAGATATGTTCAAAGAACACAGTACATAATATTGCATTGAGGGCACATGCGATTCTGACCTTTAATATACAACAACCATGTTTAGACAAGGTGCCAGTCAAGGGACAAGCCAATTAGCCCATTAACACACCAAAAACTCAATAAATGGAATTTGCCTTTTGGCAATAGGAATTAGTGTGCAACATGCAGCAAAAAAAGATTGTTTGGCCAAAATAGCTGGATGCTGGTGATTTACAACACAATACTTAATTACAACAATAAACTGACATACTAGTTCCCTGCCACTGACAAGACAGCTTTGATATCTTAAAAACAAAACTGCTGCCTTGCTTCCCAGCTCCCCAACCGGCAGAGACTGGGAAAGCAGAGTATTTTTTTTGGGATTTTTGGATAAGGTACACAGCAAAAAACACTATTTAAGGAGTTGGCAAGAGAAGGTATGAGTCATAGTAACTGATTTCCTATTCCTTTGCGAAAGCCGCCAATAGGGTGGTCCTCAAGGAGTAAC
Organism: Esox niger; assembly: GCA_016801105.1. Taxonomy (NCBI): domain Eukaryota; kingdom Metazoa; phylum Chordata; class Actinopteri; order Esociformes; family Esocidae; genus Esox; species Esox niger. The sequence goes on from JACXGJ010017078.1 coordinate 8,060, forward strand.
AGTTCCTCTGTTATGGGGTCTGCATTTAAACCTCTACACTGGGATGTGATAGCAACTGCCTCGGCACCTGAAGAATTACTCGCATACAAACAAAATCTGGGCAAACAAATCGGCGCATAAACCACGTGAGCAATCTTTTCTACGCAAATTGCAAGATCTATCAAGGATGAATGTTTCCTTAAGAATGTTCATAAATGTATGCAAAGCCATGACCAGGGGTATGCACAGTGCCAAGTGGTGGAATAAAGGAAAGCCTTCTCAAATGGAGACTAGTTAATGTGGAAAATAGATTTTTCCAGTGAGTCAATTAAAAATGTCAGTTCATTTGTAATAGGCTTAATAATAACGCAAGGTACAGCCAGTTGGTGAATTATACACGTTTTAAACCATTGTTTAATTATAATCAGGCTGAGATAATGGGAACTGGAAGATTTGCCATCCGCTGTATTCCAGAGAGAACATCTTCTGAGACAGAATGGACCCTTTCTGTAAAGTACAGGGGCTCTGCATTTTTTTGGCATAAAAAATAAACAAGAACAATAAATAGCTCATGTATATGGAACATGCATTTTCAATAGAACCTTATGAATCTGTCATCTCACCCAGGACAAGAGGGCTGATAAATATCTGCAAGAGATTCATACACTATCGATCAATGGGTTTGAAATAAGTGGATTCGATGCATTTTACAGACAGGTTCAGAAATAAAGGCACTCAGATTGACTTAAAGGCCATATGTACAATTCTTACTGTACTACTAGCATAAATAAAAGCATAAATGACCAGAAGACCTTTGTAGATAATGTTTTAAGTTAACATTTTATAATTTCTGTGCCTGAGATGTGTTCTATCCAAGAAAGGTGTTACAGTAGTCAGACTAGTTAACAGTAACGAGTAACATATCACATTGGTTATTACATTTAAACAATCCCTTACTAGTTCATTTTTCCAATGACTCACACGCTATTCAATTTCCCTGAGTGTAACCAACGTAGCATCCATTTTCTCCAGGAGCAGGTGGCAAGAAAAGGATGCAAAGAGGGCAGCACCAGCACTTCCTGCTAAAGTTCATGTTACACATACCAAAGCCACACATCCAGTTCCCATTCATTTCAAATTGATATTGAGAATCGACGAGCAATTTGTGCAGCATGAGACTGTTTCGACTACGTCATTAACCTCACAAATTAGCAAACCCTGAGGTTGCTGTTATGTTTTGCTGGAATCTCTTGCCGGTCGGACAAACAAAGATCGACCCCAAATCATCCTCTGTCGGAGAACCAAAGTTGATCACAAATAAAAATCAAAATACAAGCTCTGTTTCTAATCGCCATTATGCTGAATAATTTCAAAACAGATTTAGTAATTATTCACCTCTGAGTAAAGCCATTAAACATTACTGGATTATGCACTTTATTGCAAAGATATTTCTAATAGCAATGTGCTTTATTAGAGAAGGTATTTTTCTCAGTGTACGAGGCCACAGCTGTTCTTTTGTTCTTCATTGTTCACTGCAATGGCTCTATCTGGTACTGAAGTCTGTACATATCGGCTGTTGAATTAGCCTGGCCTGAAAATGCGATGGCACTTTGAAATACAAAATAACTTGATTAAAGAACTAAATGCAAATATTGTTTCTCATTAGGGTATACAATTGCTTGAGACAATAGGATTGGTCACTCTGTATAAAGATTTATAACATTATATCCTGGTGACTGACTGATTATGTAATACCTGACTTTGTAATTACACAATGCCTCATTAAATATGTGCTTTGTGGGCAGAAGTGACACTCGCATGAATATAGAATCAAAGGACTCATCTATTACCATATTGACACATTTATACAGAAAGTAACTTAATTAGTTACTTTTAAAAGATACGTTCCCCAACACTGCAGACAAATAATTATTTTATAGCAAAGTACGACTGCTTTTCTTAATAATTGTCTTTGTGTATTTTGTACATGTGTTTATGGTGGTAATACAGGGCTCCTCAGTATGAATAGAAGGAAAACAAAGTTGTTACACCCACTGAACTACAAGGACTCTCCCCCAACGGATTCAAGTTCCACAGTGTGTTTCTGGGGGGGTTAACACAAAAAAAAATCACGTGATGCTTGTACGTTCCCATAGAATTTTTTAGAATAGAAGGTGAAATTGACAACTTAGATGAAGATATATTTGCATCACTACATGCCTTGTTAAGATAAGTTGCAGACAATAATGCCATTGAGACATTTATTGCGTCTTATGTATACATTTGAAATCCTACGGTTCATCACATTTGCAATGGAACAATGTCGGGACCTTTCAACGAAGATTACAGATGACATGGGTCAAAAGGTAAACGCACAGTCTTCAACCAGTCAATGACAATACTGCTTAACAGATATTGTTGCTTCTAATTGCATAATGTTGCGTGAGCCATGAAAGACACTTGCTATTTATACAAATAATCTGTTCACGAGAGATTCATATTTAAAAGAAATGTATGTTTCACCTGTCAACATGATCAAAACAAAAATGCTTCAATCACCCCAATGAAACAAATGAGACTCTTCCAAAAGCTCCCGTCATCTGTGGCTTCTTTCAACGGCAGATTAAAAGATGAAGAATGATTTGCATTCATATGTAATACTTAACTGAAGCACCCCCCTACATCTCCACTAATGGAGGTAGGCTAATCTTTATGATAAATGCCAGAGCACGCATACTGAGTTTCAGGATCTGATATTAAACATTCAAATTCCTTTAAATCCTTAGAATTCACTCATTGGCAAAGCCAAGAATGTGAGAAAATTACTCCAGTCCTTCTACACCAAAGTGTTCTCTCATAGCAGCTCCAGTCATACCCAAACTTGCTGTTCTTGTAAAACACAGCCATAGAAGCCTTTAGCATCTAAAGCGATTTGGAATCATCCTAAAGAGACAAACTCTTACCAGCCCCGCAGCTTGTATGCCTCCGGGATGTCAGGGTTGACCATGAGGGTGCTGCTGAACGAGGCAGAGAGAGATCTGCCTCCATAGTCAGACAGCTTGGCACCTTTGATGGCGAGGATGGGCTGCCCAGACCCATCAAAGTTCTCAGCCTGAAAACACATCAGGGATGAGAGAGGATTTAGTCATTGGAATGAGGATACAGGACTGGAACAATTTGCACATCACATACAAAACGGTCAGCACCGCAGAAGAAGATAAAGTACATTGGTATTTAAACAAGACTATTGTTGTAAACTATACATACGGAGTACCTTTTCAGGGAAAACAAAGGGGAAACACTTCAATAGCTTGTCACGATTAAGGAAATTATAGCAAACGAAGCCTAGTCCCTGTGTGTCAACTGTAAAATCAATTGCAGGAACTGAGTTTCGTCATCACACGGTGACAGGATATTTACTAAGTGACTTCAACAACATCAGGTGCCATTCAGAGACCCGCACAGACGGGGAGACAGGGAGAGAGAGAGACAGAGAGAGAGAGAGACAGAGACAGAGAGAGAGAGACAGAGAGAGAGAGA
>JACXGJ010017079.1:0-11577 GCA_016801105.1 Esox niger
AGTACCATAATACTCACACCCGTCACAGTACCATAATACTCACACCTGTCACAATATCTTAATACTCACACAATTGTCACACTACCGTAATACTTACACCCATCACACTTAATACTCACACCCGTAACACTACCGTAATATTCACACAACCGCCACACTACCGTAATACTTACACTCATCACACTACCGTAATGCTTACACTCATCACACTACCGTAATGCTTACATTCATCACACTACCGTAATGCTTACACTCATCACACTACCGTAATGCTTACACTCATCACACTACCGTAATACTTACCGGTTCCAGCCCATCAGGGTTTGCACAAAATGCCAGGTGACTAACAGTGATTGAGAGTTGGAGACTGACTCTTCCAGTGCCCCCCCCCCCCCGTGGTGTCAGCCCTCAGATGAGCCCAGAGAAATGAACCGGTGCCCCCTTGCATGCACGCACACTTCCCTGGTGGTGACAACACACATTCAGGTCAGGGACATCAGTCGTGTCACAGAGGATTACCGCGGCGATAGAAAGATTCCTTCAGCTCGCGTACAAGTGAGGGTGTGGCACATTGCTGTTTGTCGCCAACCACTCCCCCTGCCGCCTGGCTCCCGTGTTTGACGGCGCCTCAAGGGGCCTGGAGGGTGAGCGGCGCGTCACAGTGTGTTAAGGCTAAAAGGATGTGATCAGAAGCGAGGGCTTGTCTCATACACTTACAGGCAGGAATGAAGAGGGTTGAGACTTGGCATCATTGAAAAATTAATGGATGATTCAGGAGGTTCCATTAGGTTGGGGGGGGGGGCGTTAGGCCCTGTCTGATTGCCCCACCCCCCCCTTCACTAAGACAGCTTTCTATTTAATCCGTGTGACTTAAAACAAGTGTGCTCTGATGCAAAAGACAGAGTGGCAGTGTAAGAGGATTGATCACCAGGCGCCTGCGGTCGCCTCCCAAGTGGCACCCTATACCCCTTATAGTGCTCTACGGATCATCATAGCCATATTGGCCCTGGGCTGAAGCTGTGCACTTTGTGGGGAAAAGGTTTCCATTTAGGAAGCAAGCCATTAGCGTGTTTACAAAGCGAAAAAAGCCTGAGAAACATGAATAATATAGTATTGTTACAGTAAAAAGATGTATTTTACATTTGTCTACCGGTTGCTTGTTTGTTTCCAGACTGTGTCTGCGTAAACAAGCATTTTGGTACTGTTGCTCTATCTGCCATTTCAGAGCAGCAGGGAAAACCATCTGAATTCATCAAAAAGTTTACAGATGTAAATTACAGGAGAACTCCTTCCAAGGTAGTGGTGCGCCACATTTTCAATAAAGCCCCTGGAGTTTTGCAAGTGTGAACACAACTTTGTCGAACTGCGTGAAGTTTCTGTGCAGTTATATTCTCTCTTGGTTTTTGACGGCCACATTTCTTCGTGGTTCACCGCAAACATGATGGTGCAAATTCAAACACTATGGAAATGATTGTACAAACTAGGATGGGTCGATACAGCATTTTATTCTCTCTCTCGTAATGTAAATAAGCCCATCACAGTCTGCTATTATCTACAACTCTACTGTAGGCCAAACAAATGGACAGTCTTCATCACAGATTGATGTTGTCTTCAACTCTACTGCAGACCAAACACATGGACAGTCTTCATCACAGACTGATGTTGTCTTCAACTCTACTGCAGACCAAACACATGGACAGTCTTTATCCAGGCTGGTGTGGTGTTCAACTCTCTACTGCAGACCAAACACATGGACAGTCTTCATCCAGGCTGGTGTAGTCTTCAACTCTCTACTGCAGACCAAACACATGGACAGTCTTGCATTTGTATGTGCCCAGAACTGTTCTTGGTATAATTGCACCGTCACTAGAAGACAACACCAGTACCTGTGAATAAGGCAGCTTGGGTTTTTGGAGACACTTCCCCAACACAGACAGTGGAGCAGCCTGTAATTCACTGAGACCAAACCCACTGTTCACCCGCGTGACCCCCAGGAGGGGAGGTCAGCTTGTCCTTAAACACATCTCCAGCTGGATACTTTTAGTGTCAGTCTAGGCTTTTTCTTCTCCTTTCGCCCCTGTGAACACCCCCGTTGTCTCAGAGTCTATACATAGACGCACGCGCACGCACACGCACACGCACACACACACACACACACACACACCGACCGAGAAGTCTGACATTTAACCTATGTGCCTACTAACCCTGTGATAATCTACCCATGTGATAACTAACCCATGTGATAACAAAACCCATGTGACAACTAACCCATGTGACAACCCATGTGACAAGTAACCCATGTGACAAGTAACCCATGTGACAACTAACCCATGTGACAACTAACCCATGTGACAAGTAACCCATGTGACAACTAACCCATGTGACAACTAACCCATGTGACAAGTAACCCATGTGACAAGTAACCCATGTGACAACTAACCCATGTGACAAGTAACCCTGTGACTACACACCCTGTGCTAACTTACTGTGATAATTAACCTTGTGATAACAAACTGTGTGACAACTAACCCTGTGACCACTAACCCATGTGACCACTAAGCCTGTGACCACTAAGCCTGTGACCACTAAGCCTGTGACTCTAACCCTGTGACTCTAAACCTGTGACCATTAAGCCTGTGACTCTAACCCTGTGACCACTTAGCTTGTGACTCTAACCCTGTGACCTCTAAGCATGTGACTCTAACCCTGTGACCTCTAAACCTGTGACTCTAACCATGTGACTCTAACCCTGTGACCACTAAGCCTGTGACTCTAACCCTGTGACCACTAAGCCTGTGACTCTAACCCTGTGACCACTAAGCCTGTGACTCTAACCCTGCGACAACTAACCCTGTGACCACTAAGCCTGTGACTCTAAACCTGGCTGCCCCTACACTCCATGGGCAACCCCACAGTCCTCAGTTAATGTCTTGTCTATTCTCACATTCTTGGACCATATTCCGTCATTAATGGTGGCTTCCAGCTCCTGACGCATTCACAACACATCAGCATTGTGGAGAAGGGAAGACTGAAGTATCCCCTAACTCTGAACAAGGCATCCACTACCCCCCAGCCAGGAAACCAGATCTGTGGCCCAGCCCGGGCTGGGACGTTGAAGAGATCACAGCCAGTGGCCCAGGGCATGCGCATTAATAATGGAATAGCAAACTTGACAGTCCCTAACTTCCGTTTCTTAAGAGCAAGAGGGCACCTCTCAATTACCAGTTGTTCAGCAAAATCCAGCTCCCTCTGACAGCCTGCCCAATTTAAACTGAGAATTGAAGGAAGGATGGAGTAAAGGAGGAGGACGGCTCGTGGCGATAAATAGTGGATGATGATAGTGGGACAAAGGGACAATGAAAGGCAGAATGTACCCTGAAGTAGAGTTTTATCCTCATCCACATTAGTTGTCAGGGTTGGACCCCCTGACGCCAGCACAGTTCAGTTTGGAGTCTGTGTCCCAAATGGGATCCTGTTCTTTTCAAGGTACCCTTCTCTGGTCCAAGCAGTGTTCTAAGAGGCAGCTATAACCTCAGTTAGCATGATGTCCTCACATTCTTACATTTTCTGTTCATATTTTGTAACTCTGCAGATGGTCGTTTTCAAAAACAAGCAACAGATTAATAGGCCAAAGATCATATAATTTCTTCACATTGGAGTCAGTATTTGGTAAGAAAGGGATGTTTGGGAAAGTTTTAGGACAGACTTCCAGTGTATTGTCCTGACAACAGATAGAGGACTACTACTTCAGAGAGTCAGAGGAAAATTCCACTCATGAGTCATGAGCAACTGTGTGTTTGTGTTAGACATGGGGTGTGATCAAACAAACCCACATCTCTCAGTGATCCAGGAGAACAACAGCCTACATCCTTTACAAGCCTCAGACGTCACCCAACTCACCTGGTACCCATGGAAACTGTCTAAAACATGACACCATGGGTAGACACAATAAAAGTTACTCACACTCAGGTCTGCATGCTCACATACACCCACAAACTAACAAACACATCTATCAAAAACACAAACAGACAAACTAACAAACACATCTATCAAAAACACAAACAGACATAAACTAACAAACACATCTATCAAAAACACAAACAGACAAACTAACAAACACATCTATCAAAAACACAAACAGACATAAACTAACAAACACATCTATCAAAAACACAAACAGACAAAACTAACAAACACATCTATCAAAAACACAAACAGACATAAACTAACAAACACATCTATCAAAAACACAAACAGACAAAACTAACAAACACATCTATCAAAAACACAAACAGACAAAACTAACAAACACATCTATCAAAAACACAAACAGACAAAACTAACAAACACATCTATCAAAAACACAAACAGACATAAACTAACAAACATATCTATCAAAAACACAAACAGACATAATCTAACAAACACATCTATCACAAACATTGCTCTATTGCATTCCATCGCAGTTGAGTCACAGACACTCCTTGACTCATTAACTAACTCCTCTACTCCTTCGTTTCTCTCTCCCCGTCCGTCCTTCTCTTACTTGGTCTCCTGGATCCCTGTCCACCCCGCCTCCCCTCTCCACGGCAACCGGGCGGTAAAGCTCAGTGACGGGAAAGAGATGGGACGCCATGTTCATTCTTCATTTGCATTGGGACAGCAGCAGGTCTGGTATGAAGGGCTCTGTCTGGCAGAACCAGGGCTGTTGCTGCTCTGAGCCTCGGCAGATTAACAGGGCCCATGTGAAGACCGCGCCGGCATGCCTGTGCATCTGTCCGACTATTTAAGTTGCACTAATACCTGTATAGCCAACTGCTTTTGAAGGCCAGTGCCCTTAAATAAGGCAATAATGTGCATTTGGACGTAGCCCGGTGACAGAGTGGCTCGTTCTCGTTCACTGAACCATGGTGACCAGAAACAGAGCAGTCGGCCACAGACTGAGGGTCATCTGAGAGGTCAAGCTGACATACCGACTTCACCGGCCGAGAAGTTATGCTCAGGTAGATAAACTAGGAAGTCTGGAGAAAATGACAGGAAAACTTATGATCATTAGAGATCTGAAAACTTCCTCTCTGAAATCATTAGAGATCTGAAAACCTCCTCTCTGAAATCATTAGAGATCTGAAAACTTCCTCTCTGAAATCATTAGAGATCTGAAAACTTCCTTTCTGAAATCATTAGAGTTCTGAATACTTCCTTTCTGAAATCATTAGATTTCTGAAAAGTAAAACTATGAAACATCATGGGATAGTAAGGACCGAAGCCTGTTGTTAGAGAAGGTATATAACTGCATTTTTGGAGACTTCATTGATGTAATCTTGGGTGGTCTGGTGGTCAGGTACTACTGATGTATGGGTTTGAATCAGGCTCACTGCTCTTTCAGCAGAAACCTTTTTAACTATAGCCTAGAAATGCCTCAAATATAAATGTCAGTAAATAAATAAAATAAACCCCACTATCCGAAAAATAATATTTTCTTTTCAAACCGGACACATTTTCACCAAGCTGCGAACTAAAGATATACAGTATTTGTTTCCATTGGTCTTGGTACAAATGTACATTGGATAGTATTTCCCTTGGCAGTCATGCAGTTCTGAATGAGTTTATTTGAGTTTCTTTCTATGTATGTATGTGTGTGTGTGCTATTTTGAATGTGCCTAACAAAGGTCATGTGCCTAACAAAGGTCATGTGCCTAACAAAGGTCATGTGACAATATCATCATATTACAAAATTATAATCAGCGTTGTTTTGTTGCACAAAGCAAATCACCACATTGTGGGTTTACTGAGTGACACTAGTTGACTGGGACACACTGGGTGATGCAACATTGGCCAGCATCATCTGGGGAGGGGGCGGCATCGTCAGCAGGGACTTTCTGATCTCATCACATCCAGCAGCTCCCACTGCAGGCTCTGATGACTCGGAGGAGGACTTGACACAATCTTCAGCTCTCTTGAATACATTTATATTAGATACAATTGGATTTTTCAAAGTTGGGGAAAGGGGAGAGTGCAACGGCAAACTTGTTTTTCCCAAAAAAGAGCATAGGCTTTTCAAATTTTCAAGCCAATCAAATTCCTGGTCTCCATTCAGGGATACCTCGGTTTAGTCACACTTCTGACAGCAGTGTCCTACAGAGTACATGAGTTAGTGAAACACAAATCACTTGGCATCACTTCAATCAATCAATCAAATGTCTTCTATGAGGCCCTTTTCACGTCAGCAGTTTGGTTCACCACTCCGACTCAAGTCGACCAAGTAGTGGTTTAAGTTCACTTTCTTTCTTTTAAGCCTCTTTTTTTAAGATGGAAATCCCCGCTGGGCTAAGAATGGAACAGCCCATATGGCAAATGACCAAAATGCCAGATCGTTGAACCGTTGCCACTGAGAAAATGGGTAAAGACACAGCATTTGTCTCCCATGACAGACTTCACCATCGTTTCGTCTTTGGCCAAATGGAACCCTAATCCAAACGCATCCCGTCAAAAGTAGTGCACTAGATAGAGAATAGGGCACCATTTGGAATGCAGACCTGGCCCTGAGATATCCCATAAATGAAAGCAAATGTGACATTTATGTTCTAAATAGGGCAGCAGTTTATATACGTGCGCCTCACTTAGAAGAAGGCAATCCAAACCTGACGTTCAGCCTTAAGGAAAACACACTAACCGGCGGCACATCCAAACAAATGTGGACAGCTTGACTTTCAACTTGAACACTTTTTTACCAATGACCATCTGGGGGTAGGAACGCTGATCGGTGACCGTCTGGGAGTACGACCGCTGACTGTCTGGGGGTAGGACCGCTGACCGTCTGGGGGTAGAACCGCTGACCGTCTGGGGGTAGGACCGCTGACCGTCTGGGGAAAGGATCGCTGACCATCTGGGAGTAGGACCGCTGATCGTCTGGGGGTAGGACCGCTGATCGTCTGGGGGTAGGACCGCTGACCGTCTGGGGGTAGGACCGCTGACCGTCTGGGAGTAGGACCGCTGACCGTCTGGGGGTAGGACCGCTGACCGTCTGTGTTTGAGCTCACAGACGTCTGCTGAAATGTGTTTGCTGCTCAGAGGAGACGTCAACATATTACACACTGAGTGCATTTCCTCAGTCAGATATTCTGAGGTCCTCGGTGCTCTGTGGTGCCGCGTTCATCAGACAGGAACGGTTACACACGTTCCCGATTTTTATCCACTCAATTTGCAGATTTCTGCATTGTTAATGGAGATTAATTAAACAGGCCTACATCTCTACACGCACCAACTGATATCACAGGCATAACAGTTTGGTTCACCAACTAAGGAAGCGTAAATCCAAAACACACTGACTACTGATTGCATGTGCATCACACACTGGTAGTTTCAGGCTGTGACTGGTAGCCGTGTTTTAGGCTGTGACTGGTAGCCGTGTTTCAGGCTGTGACTCGTAGCTGTGTTTTAGGCTGTGACTGGTAGCCATGTTTCAGGCTGTGACTTGTAGCTGTGTTTTAGGCTGTGACTGGTAGCCATGTTTCAGGCTGTGACTTGTAGCTGTGTTTTAGGCTGTGACTGGTAGCCATGTATGCATTTGTGCTGATTATAGACACTTACATTTTTAAGTTTCATAAGATTGTGACATCCTGTCCTTCGCCTGCACAAGATTGTCTGGAAAGACCTGAGACCCTTTCAGCTGTCAACTCTTTGGCTCTCACCTTCGCCACATTTCAGTGGTCCAGAGATCGATTCATCAAATCACAGCTTCAGGACACTGAATGCGTGTCAACACCAAAATACCAAAGAAGACCCTACACTCAAAACAGGAATGTAAGCAAGACTGTGTTTAACATCAAACATCTGAAATTCCTGACACACGTGTCCTAAATGGGAAAAGGTCCTCGCATAAAATTGCCTGTTCTGTTTGATTAGTTTGACTTAGAAACAATTGACAAACATCGATCACAGTGACTTTTGCAAACAAGGGCCTTAGTTGATATGCTTCACAAGGCCCGTGGAGCTTCATCAGGTGATCCAGTACAGACTGTATGAATTGCATATACGTTAGCATAGGATACAAAATTCAATGAAGTTGACTGTTTTGCCATTGAACAATTGTGTTGTTTTAAAGTCCAATTCAAGCATTTGCTGTGATCCCTAGGTTCCATAAAGTCTTAACAGAGTAGCTAAATGATCATTTTTAATAACCTGAGGCAGTGATTTTCACAGATGTTCCAATCTGTGACATTGGGCTGTGACAATCAGCCACATTGGGCTGTAACTCATTTGTGTTAGTAGCGCCACAAATCTAAATAAGTCATTCATGAAACGGCTCACGTTGTGGGGCGCCCTGAAGGCCACCAGGGGTCGTCATTGGGGTCTCACCCTAAAAACACTGGATGAAGAAAAAACGCCAAGGGACTTCACATACAGGCAGTTATAATGACGAATAGACCCACAGTGCTTGAAAACAAGCTGTGAAGTGACAGAAAAAGAAACGACTGATGTAATGATGAATATTTTTGGTTTATTTCTATGACATTCAGAAGCAGAGCTACAATCCGACGAGTCAAAGAAATCTGACTTTGGTCAGGAAGTAATATTATGATTTTACGAACAACTGATCAAATCACTTTCTTCAAAACAGAATATCGGATTTCATCATTTAAATAATTATCACAACTAAACATATTTGGCAGCCAATTCTTGTTATTTAAGGATGTGAAAGAGGCATGTGAAAAAGGCAGACCCGGGTAAAATACTGGTTGGTAATTCCTGCACTAGGACGTCTGAAGCAACGGAGGCCAAATAAAGTCTGTGAATTTAACAGCCCAGATGATACAAATGAAATCGCTTCGTAGGCAAGAAAATTGTAGACATCCGTGACTGATGTACTGTGAGCACATTACATTTTGAAGGTCACAGTCTGACCACACACGTAGCTAGCTCTCTGAGGGATATTCTGGGCAGTCTGGTTTGTTTTTGTCTCAGGGTCTTTCTCTCCGGCTCGAAGATGTTTTTTCAAACACAATTTCATATAAGCAAGCATATGGACTTTACTGCACCAGGTGAAGATCTCTGTTTTGAAAGTTCTGATATTAAATACTTTACTTCTATATACAGTAATTATTCAAGTTCACTTATGTCAATAAAGTATTTCTCTTCCCTGCTCTCAAAATTCAATTTTAAGTGAATGTGCGTTATTGGCAAAGCAAACCGACTCTTATGTTGCCAAAGAATGCAAAGAACATACAAAGAAAGCAATAAACAACAGAAAGCAATATATCTTGAGCTCTAACATTGATGTAATTGAACCATCCTTCAAGCAATGTACAGATACACTCTCCTTCCCTGCAGTATGGGAACTACACTTTTAAGTTAAACACCTCTCACTCTTTCTAGCTGTCTCTGTCAACTCAATAAAGATTCTCTCCCCCCCCCCCCTCTCACTTGTAAATGATATATACTTAATACTTGTACATTTTTTGCCATCTTCTAGTTGCACTGGTTAGATGCTAACTGCATTTCGTCGTACTGTACTTGTTCACTGATGATAAAGTTGAATCTAATCTAAGCTATTGAGTCACAGTCGACTAGTTATTGACTCGTTTTTATGAAGCTAACTATTTTCATGTAGTCCAAAAAAAAAGTTTTACATTATGTACTAATAAAAAAAACATGAGCCTGCCCATGTAGACCTGCAAAGTGTTTTTCTATATGTTTACCAAACATATATTCTACATGTTAACCAAAATCCATTAGGTGGAGGTGAAAACATCACATACAGACCCAGTTTTCTCAACAGACTCCCTGTTTTGGCTTTCAAAATCTCGTTCTTTGCCGACCAAAAGCGGTGCAGTTAGTTTGTAAGCCCATGAGACAGTAGATCTATAGGTCTGTATGTATTCCCACTTGGACTCTCGGGAGGTGTTGCTGTTGCAAACTGGCCCGAGGCAACTTCACTGCGCGTTAATGAACGGAGCAGCCAATTCACCGGACTCTCCAGGACTCACCTCCCGCATTTGGATCCGAGGAGGGTTCATAGGGCGCATGGCGTGTCTTACAACCAGAACATGTGCCTTTAAAGCGTCGAGTCATATGGCCACGCTGCAGTGGGACAAAAACAGGCCCATCTCGCCTCATTAAACTGGTACCAACCAGTTTAATACCAGGCTCGAAAGACTCGTAGCTACCCCTGTCCAAAGTCCTCCTGGTTATGAGGCAGATCAAGACGATACCTTGCGATTCCAGCTGCCACTCCGCTGACCAATCCTCCCCCCAGATTGTCCCTGTCCTTGTCCATCTGACCAATCCTCCCCCCGGATTGTCCCTGTCCTTGTCCATCTGACCAATCCTCCCCGCCGGATTGTCCCTGTCCTTGTCCATCTGACCAATCCTCCCTCCCGGATTGTCCCTGTCCTTTTCCATCTGACCAATCCTCCCCCCCCGGATTGTCCCAGTCCTTGTCCATCTGACCAATCCTCCCTCCCGGATTGTCCCTGGACTTGTCCATTTGGTCATGTTTCTAACCTGGATTATGTTTTAAAGAATCTGGACAAAGCCCCCATTGCAATTTGATCTCTTAGTACAACGTGAACTCTAAAAAATTCACCTAGCACAGCCAGAAGAGGGCTGGTCACCCTGTTGAGTCTGGTTCCTTTCTAGCTTTCTTCCTACGTTTGGGGATTTTTTTCCTAGCCCCTGTTCATCAAGTGTTGTTGCTATCTACTTGGTTCTTAGGCTGGGTGTTTTATAAAAGCACTTTGTGATACCAACCGAGGGGCGGCTTGTTTACTGTTGTTATTTTCCTTGTTGTTCAGCTGAAACTGCCAAACTCTCACATGGCACCCTATTCACCACAGTGCACTACTGTAAATTCCACCAGGGCCCGTGATTCTGTTAAAAGAAGTGCACTAAGGGCCGTGTCCTAAATGTCAGTGTAGTCAACAGAGACCCTATAGACACACTCAGAATATTTGGGTTAATGAATTCAAGTGAGGACAGAACTCGCATAAACTCCGAACTCTGACTCAAAAAAATCACAGTGGAAGTCAAGCATGGAAGAAATCCACCATGGTCCTACAATACAAGCCACCGTACTGCGGAGACGAGGGATCAACATCCAGCCCGCTGCTCAGGTCACATCCTCCTTCTCTGGATCTTTCACCGCTGTCACTATCAGGTATAGCTTAAAAGCTAACAAATATAGCTTTAAAATTACAGTAACAATAATACAATCTATTAATTATAGTTACAATTAGGCTCTCTGTGAAACCTAACAGCTGAACCAGGCCCATAGCCTATCATAGAGAACAGCTAAACATGTCGATACAGGTCTGTAAGTGAATGGACACCAGCCCAGAGGTGAATGGATACAGACCTGCTGTAGAGGTGAATGGATACAGACCTGCTGTAGAGGTGAATGGATACAGACCTGCTGTAGAGGTGAATGGATACAGACCTACTGTAGAGGTGAATGGATACAGACCTGCTGTAGAGGTGAATGGATACAGACCTACTGTAGAGGTGAGTGGATACAGACCTACTGTAGAGGTGAATGGATACAGACCTACTGTAGAGGTGAATGGATACAGACCTGCTGTA
>JACXGJ010017080.1:0-11575 GCA_016801105.1 Esox niger
GATTTTCTGACTTACATGTTAGCATTAATAATGCAAAGGTACTGAGTGAGGTTTCCGGTGAAAGGTTACACTATTTGCTTGTTGTTCAGATTCTTCTGGTTGAAAGCATAATAAAATCTACATCATCGGCAATGCCTGAAAAGAGGGTTAAGATTTTCCAAACAAACAGTTGCTATTTCTGAGGAATGAAAGTAAGACTAGGTGATGAATGCTGATATGTCCCTCACCTGTTGATCTGAATACAGAGTTGGTTAGTGTGCCTACAAAAACTCAAGAAGTTACTGCAAGTTGTTCCTATTTTCTAGTGTGAAAAATATTCCTAGTGGAGGAGTGTGACATATGGGCTGAGTAGAATTTGCATTTACTGGAGGAATGGCAATATAATGTAATTTTCATGAAGTAGTTAAACGTTTAAAGGGTCCTGCAGCTGACATTCTGAGGTTTCTGAAGACCGAGAAGTCCTTGAGTACTGTTAAAGATTACATGACAGCCCTTGAAACTGCATTCAGAACAATTGAAAGAACACCTGATCCGATTCAGAAATACTTTTTGGAGCGAAGGAGCAAAACTATGCGTAAAGATTGGAGAAGTTGCATATAGTATATGCCGAAGGGGGAATTGAGCTGTCTTAGATGAATCACATATGCACCTTGTACGTTGTAAGCGGAATTGTCAAAAGACAAGGTTGCTATTCGCTTTTGCATGACATACAAGCTACGTAAACCGCCCACCTTTTCTGAGCTGCTACATGAGGTATGTTAGGAAGATCACACTGAAGATAGAAAAGCTGCAAAGTGTATTGCGACGCCGTCAGCAGTTATTCCAATTGCTAATGTTGAAGCTAAAACAAAGTCACAGCTGAAAGGCCTCAAAACTGAAAAAACACATCTTGTGTCTGCCACAGTCACTGCCACTAAGTCTGCCACATTGAAGCAATGTCAGATTTAGCTGTGAAAGTGAGGAAGAACAAAGCTGATCCACAACAACATTTGTCAAATGGTGATCACAGATCCATCTACTCCTCATACAACCTCAGCGAGGATGGACACTTCAAACGTGAATATGAGCGTGAAGAAATCTAAAGAAAGTAAAAAAATGCTCAATCAAAAAATGCCATTGGTCCAACAGATGGACCCAGTGAAGGAACGGTTTGGTGTCCCGGTGAAAATGCTACATACAGCTCTGGTGCTGTGAGCTCTGTGTGCTTCTCCATACAGATTCAGGGCATTTATGTGAAAGCTTTGATAGATAGGGGGTCTCAGAATACTCTGCTTTATTGATCCTTTGTTGATAATATTTGCAACATCTTCCATTAATACCTATAAAAACATAGAAATGCGGGGGGCTTAGCACAGAGAAAATACCCTTATGATGGCTATCCAGAATATGACAATACTTCTGGTTTACTTAGAGATCCTTTCTATAATTTCTATATCCGTGTGTGAAAACAGATTTTGAAGAATATTGCGCAAGGTGATGGGTCTTGTCTGTATGGATTTCCTATCCATTCAAACAGATTCCAGTAACATAGAAAATGTTCTGGTTATTACTGATCACTATACCAGATATGCTCAAGCCTTTCCAAAAAAGGATTTCATGAGAAAAATCCACAGAGATCAAGGAAAATACTTAAAAAAATGCCTGTTTCACAAGTTACACCTCATCTTCTTTTTGCTGATTCACAACCAAAAGGGTGAAACTGAACATTGTTGGATATGCTGGGAACACTGGCTCCAAGGAGAGAACAGTCCTTATTACCTAACATTTGGTAGTTAAAAGATTAACCATTCATGTATTATGGGGGGGTTTGGTTAATAACTAATCTGAGAAGACATGAATTATGTTACCAACCAGATGAAGGAATTGCAAGCTGAATCTAAACTAATTGCATCTTGTCATAATGTTGTACGAAGGACACAGGCATAGAGAGGATGTAAGACTTGAACCAACTAAGACAAAAACAACAACTTTTCATAGGAACAAAATACAACTAATGACCAACAACATACACCAGTGTAGAAGGAACCTATGTAGGGACATTGAATAGGAACACAGATGGGGCAATAATGATGAACAGGTGCTCCAAAAAAGGGAAAGAGGGCATTTGATCTCACTGGCACGGCAGGACATCACATTTGATTACAAACAAACATTTTCTGAGCACATTTTCTTTTTGCAGTTAAAAAGTGTGTGATGACATATTGCACATGCAAAGTAATTTTTCACTTTGTTTTAATGTACAGTATTTAAATAGAAATGTATGTGTGCTTCCTTAACTTCAGCAACAAAAACTAGCTTCAAATAGCCAAGAGCTTACAAATACCTATTTAACACATTTTTATGTCCTATACAAGATAATTTTATTTGTCAAATAGAAACCAAGAACGCTGCTCATCATTTCACCAGATAAACAAGCTTGATTTTCTAATTATCCCTAGACTGTTAAACCTATCACCTTCTGTGAGGTGGTTAATGCACAGATTCTTAATAGAAATACAGTAAAAATTCAGTTTAGCAAAGAATTAGAACATGACCTGATTGGCTCACTGCATATGTTGTTTTGGGTACAGCTGATATCTTAATGAAGGATAAATTAGCATTGACAGTGTTTGAATGTGTTAAAATTGATGCTTCACTTTCTGTTAAATGCTGCATGTGATTTAGTGAGAAAGTAAGACTGACTACACTTTGGTAGGGCATAAATATATTTAACCTCTGTAGGCATGTCTACTCTGTTGTTTTGTCCTGCAGTTATTGATCAAACTGAAGGGGTAGAAATGTCAGTGATTTCATTGTCGTTCAGCTCAGGCTGGCCTTTAGTTTAAATCCTATTAAGGAGTAACAGAGCATTTTCCTGTCTGTCATCAAGACAAAATGTCAGATAAAATTGGCACCTTTGCACCGAGTACAGAGAGAATTCAAATGAGGTAATCAAACATTTAAGGGGGCTAGAAACTTGACTTTTTCGGCTCACAGGGCTGATACTTACCATTCATTTCATGTTCAGCTTAACCCCAAGACTATCTTTTCTGAAAGATAGAGTCCATGTGACTGTCTGGGTATCAAACCTGGCTCATCTTTGCACATCAAAAGGTGCCTTAGCTCCTAGAGCAAAAGCCATGAAAGTATGTTTTGTCTTTAGTAATTTATTTATATTTCTGGTTAACATGCTGAAATATTGTATTTCACACTGATTCCTCTCAAAGCAAGTCCAGTTAATACGTTACGACTAACTGCAATATTGCATTATATTTTTTGTCTGGTGCGTTCAGGTTGGTTTATAAGTGAATAGATGTTTGCACCTGGGAGCGTGTAACTTACTTTGTACACATTCAACAATTCCTGATACTGACATAATGTGACATTAAACAATCGTACTCCTTATAGCGCTTTTGCAAAAAGAATTGAATCCGTTCTACTGCATATGGATACAAAAGTGTAAATACCATAAATATTGTGTGAGGTACACACCACGCTTCGAAAGCTTTTGTACAGTTATTTGGTTTACTGCACCCCCATCACCCACCCCGGAGCATTGTTCCTGGCTGTTTAAAATTGCCTCCAGTCATTGTTGTAAGGAGGGAGCTGTAGCTGAGCACTTGGAGTCGTATTCACTCAGGCCTATCTTAATTGAGATCTCTTTACCAAGCCCTGTAGAAACTATCGAATCTCATCTCTTTGGCAGTCAATGCCTTTTCAAAATAAAGTGTAGTCAGACCTAAATTAATACAAAAGTATTAAAGGAGCAGGGGGAGAGGAAGATGGAAGAAAGCCTCAAAACAAGCTAAGACCTGATTAAGACAAGCTTCTAAGACTGCTTGATCTTGTCAGATCTTTCCGTTGACTTATATGGCTACTTTCAGAATGAATGTTTCTCTGGAATCTTACCGGTTGACTGGAACAAAATGTTGCTGAAACATCCTTTGATCATTTTTGCCAAGGTTATATGGCATCCATGTAAATCGAAACCTATAGAGCCACTATAGAGCATTGTTGTGATCTAAATGCGGATATTTTAAATAAAAAATGTTCAGACGCGGTTGAATCTCTGCTGCATTCCTTTTTCTGCGGTTACACTTGGATTTCTATTTTCCAAAAATGAATTATTTTGATGTCTATCATTATCATTGATACAAGAGTCATGTCATGATATTCTTTTATCCTCCCTTTTTAAAAAGAAAGGGTAACCCTAACCCTAACCTAGGTGCAATGCCTAACCTTAACCGTAATCTTAACCAAAAACGCCTGGACCTTAAAGAAACCCAGATTCTAACTCTAAAATTAAATGTAAGTTTGACCCTAAATGTAAACCCTGAGCCAGAAATTGACTATCGCCTCATGGGAACCGGTAAAAGGTCCCCATGAATCCAATTTCTTCTGGTTTTACTATACTCATGGGAACATTTGGTCCCCATGAGTATAGTTAGACCTAAAACACACACACAACCACACACACACACACCCACACACACACACACACACAATTCATATTTTGGTTCAAATAACTACGTTTTTTTAACTTAAAATAATAAACTCAAACAAACGTGTCATAATTATTTTGAGCACCTATTCTTTTTCAAATGAAGTAATCAAAAGTCAAAAGTTTTTCTGATTACAATAGTGTTGTAATATTTACAGCCATTGCCAAATTTAAGAAGGTCAATGTGGTCAATTGTGTAGCAGTGGAGAGAAGGAACCAGTCGCAGGCAGAGCGGCAGTTGATGTGATACTTTAATATAAACACCGAGCACATAAAGCAAACTGAAGAAAAACAATGGCTTAAACAAACCACTCACCATTGACATACAGCACTTGTTCCCTGTCTCTGTATTGTACATACAGAGACAGGGAACAAGTGAAGGGAGCAGAGGACAAACATTTAAACACATACTGACCTTATTGGGACCTGGTGTGAGCGATTATTGGAGACAAGACAATGTCGGGGGTGAGTTTGTGAATAATGGGAACCTGGGAAAAGCGGGAGATGACGTCACCTCACCGTCACAGTCAACGACCTTTTGCCTTGTTTAATTTGCGTGTTCTCTGACCTTCCATGTTGATAGACTAAGGCAGCAGCCCAATCGCATGGTTCCCTTTCAGTCATAAGCGCAACATGACAAACAAATCAACATGTCTGCCAGAAAGAAAACACAAGCAAACCATGTCTTTACTATTGCTGTTTATATATGATTGATGTGGTTATATAATTCTAATGCAGCTAGCTCCCAGGTTTGCCAGCTTGTAAGATTTGTCAATAGTGGATCATATTTAAACATGTATATTTACATGCAGTTATCTGTGAATATATATGTAATTCACTCTACCATTGTCAACATGTCATGTATTTTGCCGTTCATTTTAGTGGGCTGACTTTTACCCAAAAAGACCGTCTCTGCCCTGCTACAGGCATTCAAATGTAACAGGGCTGTCTTAAAAATGTTATACTAGGTCAGTCTACATTGCCCATGGCAAAAAGCCCCCTAGCGTAGAGGATCTAATCAAACCCAATGGATGTCTGTGTCTCATGGGTGAGGAAGCTGCAAAAAAAGTTTATCCAGTTGACATACAAGAATCTGTGATAGAAAAGATAAAATACCACAATACATTCTCTCTTTTATTAGTAGATGAGTCGAGAATTCCCCAGTTGATGGTTTATGCAAGATACATCTGATGATGATAGAGGTGAAATTCTCTTCTTGTAACAATCTGAAAAAACAACCAGGAGAGAGGATGTCTACAACATGATTTGAAAAACCGGGAGTTTGACTGGGAACCTGCAAATTTTGTTGGGATTTGCACTGATGGTGCCAGAAGCATGACTGGTTGCAGCTAGGGATTCTCATTGCTCTAATTCTCAGAGCAGTGCCCAACGTAAACTTGACACATTGTATTCTGCACAGGGAGGCATTGGCCAAAGAAGTCCAACCTAACCTACGGGCTGTTTTTGACTCAGTCATAAAGGTGGGGAATCTGATCACAAAAGAGACTTAAAACGAGTCTGTTCAGGGAGCTTTGTAAGGAGATGTGAGAGGACTATGACCCTGCGATTTCATTGTGAGGTCAGGTGGTTGTCCACAGGCAGGTTCCCGGAGAGGCTGTGGGAATTGAGAGAGGTTATGGGCTCTAGAGAAAGAGGACAGTGACCTTGCAGACCTGTGCCCTGGCAAACTATGGCTGGCCAAACTAGCTTATCTGGTGATGTTTTCATAAAGCTAAATAAACGGAATAAACACCTCCAGGGAAAGGAATAAAACATTCTGGTCCTTGAGCTTGCCCTTGCCTGAAGGTCTGAGGAAATGAATGAAAAAGTTGAGTGTATTAATAAAAAAAAGTTTAGGGAATAGATTTTTTTTCTTACAATGATGCCTAAAGGCCACGGTGGGAAGTGACAGAATCTACTGAGCATAAATATGACAAGACAACCACCAATTTAGAAAATGCTCTATTTCGATTAAACATATTTTCCCAATACTGTTTTTAAAATTATTAGTATTTCTCTGCTTGTGTATGGTGAAAATCTTAATAATGTTTACATATTATTGAGATTTTTGCAAAAAATGTAATAAACCTCCCTTTTAGTGCTGGTTGTGTAATAAGTTGGTTTTAAATGCATTATACATGAATAGAATCACTATCATACCTCAGATAGTCAGAATTTAAAGTTTGAAAGCGAGTGGATTCAAAGACAAACAATTTTCAGGGACCAGGGTTGATTCTGCAATGACACTTTTACCACCACTGGAAATAAAATCTAAAATAATGGGATTCATCTTTTAAGGATGAAGAAAGTTTAAATATTTAACTATTCAGACTCATGACACACGTGGCAAAGTCATCATGGATAAAGGCAAATCTGGCTGGATGGTGTCAACCAATGTATCCCTCCCAGATGAACTCAACACATTCTTTGTTCGCAGGCAGATAACACTGAGCCAACCAGGAAAGCATTTGCTGGTCCTAAATAACCAGAGGCTCCTGCCAGAGGCTGACATGAAGGACACTGCCAAAAGAATGAGCACTCACATTGCCCCTGGTCCAGATGGAATTCCAGGTCGGGTCTTCAGAGTGTTTTTCAGTCATCTGGCAGGTATCTTTACAGACATCTACATGGACATCGCAGGCTGCAGTTTCCACCTGCTTTAAAGAGACCACCATCGTCCCAGAGTCCAGGAAACACTGGCCTGTGCAACGCCTCTGGTCTAACTACAGTATGCTTGTAGGCCTGACGATCAACAACAATTAATCATCATATGGCAAATCGGTAAATAAAGGATATGAGCAGGGGTGGCTCTCCAATTGCTCTTGTTTTCGTCCTTTCAATTGGTTTGCAATTTAGACTAAAACAAATAGTGACCATAATTAGCCAATCAAGTACAGTACATAGCAGAAGCATGAATGTAATGACTCTGACATTTGCGTTATAGATTATTTGCAATTGATGCTGCACCTTTGATGGAGCGCCTTTTGCGTCTTGCACCATCAATGCCACTTAAGATTCAAGCGTGTTCCACAGTGACTGTGTTCCCTAAGGCAACTAAAGAAACTGAAGAAGTCACCTTGGGTCCACTCCCAATACAATTTCTGCACCATTGAGAGCATCCTGAATGGTTGCTTAATGGCAAAGTATGGGAACTGCTCTGCAAACAATGGCAAAACCTTCCATGATGATATTGCCTTGTTTAAGTGTGTTGCCATGGGCTGAATACACATACAATATAAGGTCCAGCATTGCAGCTCTATGCAGTGGGGAGCCTTTCTGCAAATATCTAGGGGCCCCAGCATGCAGGACCCTTTCTGCAAATATCTAGGGGCCCCAGCATGCAGGACCCTTTCTGCAAATATCTAGGGGCCCCAGCATGCAGGACCCTTTCTGCAAATATCTGGGGCAGTAATGATCAACTGTTAGCTGGCAGATCATTTACGAGTTGCCTTTGAAACAATTCTGAAGTACCTGCAGTTTTCATGTTTCACCACAAAATCTCATGAACAAATCTCACTAATAAACACAGCAGAATCTGCATTGCTAGATAATCAATGCAGCATTGAAATTGTACCAAACCTGTTAAGCTGCTATTGGCCTACAAAGCTATATACATCAAGCGCATACATTTTCAGCATGTTGCTTACTCTGTCGGCCTGTATTTGTTATGCGTGTGATTTACCTTAACCTGGTAGGAGCCACCAAACTTGCGTGTGCCTCGGTGCAGTAGGGATCCATTAACGCTAGGTCCAATATGGTTGAGTGGATGGAGTTCAACAATTAAGCTGGATAGCTGTCTGTCCTTTGGAAGCCAAACAAATTCAGTATGATATTTTCATCCAGTAGATTAACGCGCTGGCTTTGTTGACAAAACATGCTTGGCTCTTTTATGAATTATAATGTTACATAATCTCATTTTTTACTTTGGACAAACTTATCCATGTATTTTTGGTTACTAGTATTAAGATAGATTTTAATAATTTTGGGATACTTAAAACATATAATTCACTGTAATTTATTGTAATTATGTGAGTGGAAGTGACATAAATATACTCCCAATGCAATTTTATAGAAAGCCTTTTACAAGCTGAAGCAGCTACCAATGTAGAAGCTACCAATAATAGTGTATCCTCTTCCCTAAAACTCTCTTAAATCTGCAAGTGGTCTACCCTGACAGAAATCTACCTGTATAAACGTGTCTTTTAAGGCTCCCTTCATAAACCCTTAGTCCCTGCAGTACTTTATTCACCCTTATTTGACCATGTACATTGACGGAAAACAGTGCGGTACTTCTCATACTGTAAAAAGACCATGTATGATTCATGTCCTTCCATAATTTCAGCATCCCAATGGATTTGCAAGTGTTGATGAACGTGGCATGCTTTCCCTAAAGGCATGTGTGTCAAGCCATTCTGCTTGTTTTGCACCACTGTTTCAATCAGGAAGTCATATCCTGTTAACCACGATATATTAGAAAAGTTGTTCTTGCCTGATCACGCTCGACCACACATGTGTGAGTGAGAAAAGCTAGCTAGCATATTCAGTGATGCTATTATGTCATCTGTGAATATATAAAAATAATCTATATATATAATTTAATAGAAAACAGCATGTTTATGCCTGAAACGTTGCTGTTTTCTATTAAATGATAACTTCTGCAAGCAGTTTCAGTGTGCAAGATATTTTGTTTTTTCACACCTGGTTATTTATTTTCAGGTGTGCGATTTGTTACTTATTTTTTACATTATCTGTGAATATACCTGCAATTCACTAGTAATCCAATTGTAGCCAATCCAGTTAGGGTTGGAAGCGATGCCAAACTTCATTGCTACCCTATGACTTGCTCATTATGGGTCCACAACTCTCCCCAGCTTTCCTTTCATAGAAATTGAATAGGATGCAATGTTTTCCCATGTGTTGCCGCTGTTTAGCGCAGCATGTGCATTAGCTTTGTATGCACAGGACTGTCACTAGAGTGTGATGAGATCAAGAAGTCTCTGCTGAAGATGCCTCACAGCTTTCCATCAAGGCTGGCCAATTTGCATGCCGCATTCCAGTAATATTGGTATCAAATAAGAAATTGCAGCTAATGTCGATCGGGACTAAGAACATGAGTGCGCATCTCTATGAATTAGAAAAACCTGAGTATAAAGCCTGTTTGCATCCATATGCGTGTACATTAATACCTGAGGGTAATGTGGTTCTCTGGATTCACACTGAAATCAAGTGAACTGCATTCGTTTGAATTCAAACATAGCAAAGCTAGAGGTAATTGTCATTCGAAAGACAGCACTAAAAGAACTAAGGGTGCGTGTGCTGAATTAATTATTATAGAAATGTAATTCACGTTCATGAGGCACGACAGACTGATAGACTAGCCCTACAGCACATAAGTCAAAAGCAAGACATGTCAGATTTGTGCCCGCAATGTGCGATTTTGACCTGGTAGTGAGGATTGGGTCTGATAAAGCATCTCCTGGGTGGTATTCTGACTCAATGTCCCATCTCCCTTAACCCTTCTGCTGTCTGCCTGCACTCCTCCCACCACTGACTGTCACTCACTTCTCCATTATTGATGTTCTTCATATCCCCTATCTTTGGGCATCGCTGTCAGACCTCTTGCTCGATATTGCACTCTCTCTTTCACTAGCTCTCCCCCACACTCTGGCTCTTAATATACTTTGTCTTTATATCCTTTCCTCTCTCAATTTCTTACATTATGAAGATCCTTAATGAAAAGTAAATGCTCAGTGGGAAATATCAACAACAAGGTTCAGGCTTTTTTTAATTTTCAGGTGCTATGGCAATTTGGTCCATTCACATTCATTCATCCGGATAATAATAAGATTTCCATTCTTTGGAAATCTTTAAAAGCCATTTTAGTATTAAGATTTTGGGGATTTTAATTATTAATATCCCTACAATTATAAAAATCTAATTAAGTACCTTTCAGGTCTGCATTATTCATATTCTACAGTACCATCTCATTCAGTCTTCACTCTAAATGTTACCAAACGTGACGCATAAAACCACATATTTGAATATTGACAGTTAAATACTCTATTATTCAAAAGTTTGGGGGCACATAGAAATTTTCTTGTTTTTGAAAGAAAGGAGTTATTTCATTCAAATAAGTTGATCATAAATACAGAGTAGTAATTGTTGTTTTGAAGGACTATTGAAGCTGGGAATATTAGATTTTCAATGGAAAATCTTCATAGGAATTTAGAGACCCATTATCAGGAACAATCACCATGTTACAATGGCACATTGTGTTCGCCAATCCAAGTTTATAATTCTAAAAGGCTAATTGATCATTACTAAACCCTATTCCAATTATATTAGCATCATTGAAGATAAATAAACCTGGCCTTTAGACTAGTTCAGTATCTTCAGCATCAGCGTTTGTGGGTTCTATTACAGGCTCAAAATGGCTAGAAATAAAGAACATTGTCCTGAAAATCGCCAGTCTGTACTTGATCTGAGGAATGAAAGTAAAGATCTCATAAAACAATATATAGGTACTCTCTTCACAGAACAGTGCCAACTGTCTCTAACCAGAATAGAAAGAGTGGGAGGCCCCAGTGAACAAACAGGCAAGAGGACAAAAACATTCTAGGCAGGGTTCTCCCCTGTCGAGTGTCTGTGTGCATTTGCCCATCTTAATCTTCAGTTTTTTTTGGTCAGGCTGAGATATGAATTTTTCTTTGCAACTCTGCCTAGAAGGCCAGATTCCCTGAATTGCCTCTTCACTTTTGATGTTGAGACAGGTGTTTTGCCAGTGTTACTTAATGATGTTTCCAGCTAGTAAGTCAGTTACACCATTACAATGTCTGCACTATTTCACTCACAGTTATTTTAATGGACAAAAAATGCTTTTCTTTCGAACGCAAGGACATACAGTGGGGCAAAAAAGTATTTAGTCAGCCACCAATTGTGCAAGTTCTCCCACTTAAAAAGATGAGAGAGGCCTGTAATTTTCATCATAGGCACAATTCAACTATGGGAGACAAAATGAGAAAATAAAATCCAGAAAATTACATTGTAGGATTTTGAATGAATGTATTGGTAAATGATGGTGGAAAATAAGTATTT